>JAQZBX010023252.1:0-30974 GCA_029593785.1 Cabassous unicinctus | reverse complement strand
TTTTTTTTTTTTTATGGATGATATCATTGTTATAACTGTTATACAGATAGCAAAATATAGCAACTAAAATTTTTCAGTGGTTTACAGTATAGTTTACAATTTGGACTGTACAGTTTAATAATTTTTGATGATATTTACCATGTCTTGTGTCCATTAATGTAAGCTAATGAAGAGTATTTCCCATGACCATTACATAGCCCATTTGATCTTTTCTATTCCTTCCTCCCCGTGCCCTGGGGCATATGACTCTTCCCTGTCTTGGCTCATGGGATGTCAAGATTCATTTTTACATGTCCTGGTTATTCTAATCTGACCTTCCTAATCTAACCACCTGTTAATCTTGTACCACTAGTAGAATCTCTACCCACCTGTCCTATCCTACAATATGTAAATATACTCTTTCAATTCTTGTTACCATTTACCTGTAAAATAGTTTTCCAACTTCACACTTGCAACTTATTTTGTGTCCCTGGTTGTAAAGTGAGTTTCTTTTAAGGAACATATAGTTGGGTGGTATTTTCTTATTCATTCTGCCAATCAGTGTCTTTTGATTAGAGACTTTAATCCATTAACATTAAATGTTATTACTCTTAAGGCAGTTCTTACTTTAGCTATATTTTTTTTAGGTTTATATATGTTATATTTTATATTTATTTATCTTTTTATATTTTAGTTATTCTTACTGATAATCTTCCTGTCTACAATCTCCTCCAACCCTCTCTAACCTGTGGTCCCCATTCAACCTGCAGAAGTCCCTTTCATGTTTCTAGATGTGCTGTATTCTTTTTGACATACTTTCAATTCCTGTTTTTCTCTGAATATATTGGATTCTGCCTCATATGTGAATGCCTGTTTTGCTTGATACAGAATTCAGGCTGGCATTTTTTTTGTTCTTAGCACTTTAACTATGTCATAACACTGAGTTCTCACTTTCATGGCTTAAGAACAGAAATTTGTACATAATCTTATTGATATTCCCTTTTGATGGATCTCAATTCTCTTTTTGCTTTCACCATTCTTTCTTTGGAGTGACTGTCAATCTGATAAGTATGTGTCTTGTAGTTGGTCTGCTAGGATATATCTATTTGGAGTTTGCTGTACTTATTGGACATGTATATCAATGTCCCTCAAAATAGTTGATAAATTTTCAGCCACTGTTTACTCCAACACTCCTTTTGTCCCCTTTCCCTTCTCTTTTGCCTCTGGGATGACTATATTTTATATGTTTGTGGATTTTTTGTTGCCATTCATTTCCCTGGATCCCAGATAATTTATTTCCATTTTTCAAAAATATCTGTCTTTACCACTATCTGTGAAATTTCATGTGACCTGTCTTCAATGTCGCTAATTCTTTCTTTTTTTCAAATTTGCTGTAATGTGCTCCTAGCATAGTTTTAATTTTTTGCTTTGTGTCTTTCATCACTATCATATCTATTATCTTTTTTTATGTTTATGATTTATTCTCCATGTTTCCCAAGTGTCTTTTTATTATACTTTAACTCATCCTTCACTTCATTAAGTTGATTCACTTTTTTGGGGGGGGCATTCTTGGTTAGTGATTCAACATTATGTCAACCAGGGTTTTAATTTTGTTTTGTTTAATGGGTTCTCTTTGACATATTGTTTCATTTATTCTGCCTCACTTTATTTTCTCAGGCTCCAACAAAAAATATTAGATCCACAAAATAGAAATGAAAGAAGCAAAGAAAACAAGAGGGATGGAAAAGGGAAAATAAAAGAGCCAGGGAGCAAGATGGTATCAGTTTAGGAGGGCACTTGCTGACTTGCTCTTTGAGGATGGCTGATTGGGGACAGGGTCCTGCCCAGGGGGGTCTGTGCTGGGGATGCACAGAGAGAGAACCTTTGGGACATCGATCAGGAGGTAGCTGGATGGTGAGGTGGATTGCTCAGGAAGGATTCGTGAGTTTTTCCCCTGCCTGTGGTGGTTGACACAGACAGCTGAGCCCCACCCTCAGGGAAAAAGGCTGGTTTGAGCTGTGACTCCCAGCAGCACCCCAGTGAGAGGGAGCATTCTCCAAGAGTGTGAGGTTTCTGGTGGAAGTTCAAGAGGGGCTTCCTTTCTGTGGATTTGGCTGCCTGGAAACCCTCATAGCTTTGGGGAGCAGATAAGCTGGCTTGAAGCAGTGCCAGGCTGAGGGGAGTGGCTAATCTGCTGAGGAAGGTTGTTTTACCTAGGTGCCCAGGGATATGCCCAAACTCCTGCTGGCAACCCAGTGAAAGGGAGCATTCTCTGAGAGAGGGAGGGTTTTGATGGAGGGTGGAGAGGGGTTTCCTTTCTGTGGATTTGGGTACCTGGACCCCCTCATAACTTTGGAGAGCAGATAAGCTGGCTTGAAGCAATGCCAGGCTGAGGGTAGGGGTGAATCTGTTGAGGAAGCCTGATTTACCCAACAGCCCTGTGATAATGAGGCTTGGCTCCAGAGGGGATGGAGTCAGCCAATTTTATCATTCTGCACTGACAAGCATCAGAGCTTCAGCTCCCCTGGTGAAGCTAGGAAGTGGGAAGTACTTGATTAGTTTCCACGAGCCTATTTAATGTCCCCTCGGTGAAGGGGGCGGCCTGGAAGAGGACTTTTTTTGGGTCCCTTATTTTGCCAAAAAAAAGTAAACAGTCACTTTAAAAAATGAAAAAAAAATTTTTTTTTTAAATTAGTTTATCGCTAAAATCTGCCTCAAAACCTGCAGATAGAACCTTGCAGGGCAATTGATTGATGAACACAAGCAGGTTGAGAGGTTCCACAAGGACCCAAGAAGGAACACTGTTCTTCCTTAGTTTTGTTTGCCTGCTTGATTGTATGGTTGTTTGGTTTTTCTTTGTTTGTTGTCTCTTGCTTTTCTTTCCTCTTTCCTACCCCCTTTCTTTTTTCTTTAATATTCTTTTCTTTTTTTTTAATTAGGTGCTGCTAGCATGACTCTTCTTTGCTTCTTCTTCTGTGATTTCCCATTCTCTGTCTATATTGATTTTGTCTCCCAGTGCTATCTCTTTTCTTCCTTCATCTTTCTGTCTTCTGCTTTCTGTTGTGATTCTTACATACCACTTTTTTCATTAGCACAGAATTTAAGGGTGTCAATTTCTATTCTATCTATTCTGTTTTCTTCTTTTTAAATTATTATTAACTTTTTCCTTTCAGCCCTTTTTTTTACTCTTTCTCACTCTCATCATCATTCAAGCCTTCTAAATCATTATGTATATTTTCCTCTATTTGGCTTTCCAGTCCATTGTTAGGTACTCCACTTTTATTCCTATTATTCTACATTGCCTACATGAGTTAAGTATGCATTTCAATAAGTCCTATTTGGCCCTTCTTCTACCTTTTATCAATACTACTATTATCCTTCTTCCTTTCTGACATCTTTCGATTCCTCTGGTCCTAATTTTTTGCATTCAAGGGATCATATAAACAAGCAAGGAAATAAAATAAGAAGAACAAAGTCTCAAAGATAAAACTTAAAACACACACAGAACCACCAGCTAAATAAAACTCTAGAGCAGAGAGAGAAACTAATCAACTGAATAAACCCATCAAGAAAAAATGATAACTAGAGGGCAACAAAAAATTACAAACCACACTGAGAAACAGGAAGACATGGCCCAGTCCAATGAACAAACTAAAAACCAGGAAGAGAGGCCGAACATTGAACAACTAATCGAAGCTTTCTAAAGAGATATTGTGCACCAAGGTAATGAAGTGAAGGAAGAGATTAAGAATATTAATAAGACACTGGGAGAACATACTGAAGAAATTGTAAACATACATAAAAAAGTAACGGATATGATGGTGCCCAATGGCACAATCCAAGAAGTCAAAAAGACACAGGATACACATAAAAGCAGATTTGAAGAGAGAGAAGAAAGAATTAGTGACGTGGAAGACAATACATCTGAAATCAGACAGACAGTAGAACAAATAGATAAAAAGATAGGAAAAATCCAGCAGGGACCCAGGGATTTAACCGACAACACAAAACACACAAATATATGCATTAGAAGCATCCCTGAAGGAGAAGAGAAGGGAAAGGGAACAGAAGTAGTGTTGAAGGAAATAATGGCTGAAAACTTCCCAACCCTATTAAAAGAGATGGATGTACAAGTCCAGGAAGCACAGCGCAACCCAAACAGTATAAATCCCAACAGGCCAACTCCAAAACTTAAACTTGTCAAAATGTCCAATGCTCAAGACAAACAGAAAATACTCAAGGCAGCAAGAGAGAATATAACCATCACATACAAGGGAAGCATAATAAGATTAAGTGCTGATTTCTCATCTGAAACCATGGAGGCAAGAAGACAGTGGTATGACATAGTCAAAGTACTAAAAGAAAAAAAATTTCAGCCACGAATTCTCTATGCAGCAAAACTGGCATTCAAAAATGATGGAGAGTTCAAAATATTCACAGATATTCACCACTCAAGAGACACCAATTGGCAGAATGCATAAGGAAATATGATCCAACTATATGGTGTCTACAAGAAACCCACCTTCAACCCAGGAATTCAAGGAGACTGAAAGTGAATGGCTGGAAAACAATTTTACAAACAAACAATAGTCAAAAAAGGGCAGGAGTAGCTATACTAATACAAGACAAAATAGACTTTAAATGCAAAACTATTGTAAGAGACAAAGATGGACACTATATATTAGTAAAAGGGGTAACCTCTCAAGAACAGAGAACAATCATAAACATTTATGCACCTATTCTGGGTGCCTCAAAATACATGAGGCAAATTCTGGAAAAACTAAGTGGAGAAATAAATGCCTTTACAATTATATTTGGGGACTTTAATACACCATTATCACCATTAGACAGAACATCTAGATGCAGAATCAATAAAGAAACATAGACTCTGAACCATACATTAGAGGACCTGGTCCTAATATACATATACAAAACACTGCATGCAAATACAGGATTTACATTCTTCTCAAGAGCACATGGATCATACTCCAAGATAGACCACATGCTAGGCCACAGAACGACTCTCAATGAATTCAGAAAGATTGAGATTATACAAAGTAATTTCTTTGATCACAATGGAATGAAATTGGAAATCACTAAGGGTCACAGATTTAGATTAGGCACAAAGATATGGAAATTAAACTACATACTCATAGACAAACCATGGGTCAAGGAGGAAATCTCAAAAGTAATCAGCAACTACCTTGAAACTAATAAAAATGACAACACAACATATCAAAACCTATGGAATGCAGCCAAAGTTGTCCTGAGAGGGAAGCTCATAGTTATCAATACATAAATTTAAAAAGAAGAAATAGCTAAAATTGAAGACCTCACTGCACACTTGGAGGAATTGGAAAAACAGCAACAAACTAAACATAAAGGAAGTAGAAATAAGGAAATAACACAGATTAGAGCAAAACTAAGTGAAATAGAGAATAAAAAGGCACTAGAAAAAATAAACAAATCAACAGCTGGTTCTTAGAGAAGATCAATAAAATTAACAAACCCTTAGTCAGACTAACAAAGAAAAAGAGAGAACAGATATAAATACACAAAATAAGGAATGAGAAAGGGGATATCACTACTGACCCCACAGAAATAAAGAGCATCATAAGAGGATTCTTTGAAAAATTATATGCCAACAAGAATGATAATTTACAGGAAATGGACAAATTTCTAGACATTCACTAACAGCCTACATTCATGAAAGGAGAAATTGATGAATTCAACAGTCATATTACAAGTAAAGAGATAGACTCAGTCATCAAAAACCTCCCAATTAAGAAGAACCCAGGATCAGATGGTTTACAGGTGAATACAACCAAACATTCTGGAAGGAGCTAACACTAATCCTGATTAGGCTCTTCCAAAAAATAGAAGTAGAAGGAATATTCCCTAACTAATTCTATGATGCCAACTTTACATTAATACCAAAGCCAAACAAAGATACCACAAGAAAGGAAAATTACAGACCGATTTCTCAAATGAACCTAGATGCTAAAATCCTCAACAAAATTCTTGCTAATTGTATTCAACAACATATCAAAGAACTATACAACATGACCAAGTGGGTTTCATCCCAGGTATCCAAGGATGGTTCAATATAAGAAAATCAATCAACGTAATACACCACATAAACAGATTGAAAGAAAAAACATCACATGATCATCTCTATAGATGCAGAAAAAGCATTTACAAAATGCAGCACTCTTTTTTGATAAAAACACTGCAAAAGATAGGAATAGAAGGAAATTTTATGAATATAATAAAAAGTATATATGAAAAACCCAAAGCTAACATCATCTTCAATGGTGAAATCCTAAAAGCCTTCCCTCTGACATCAGGAACAAGACAAGGTTGCCCACTATGACCACTCCTATTTAACATTGTCTTAGAAGTACTTGCTTGAGCACTGAGGCAAGAAAAAGATATAAAAGGCATCCAAATTGGAAAAGGAGAAGTAAAAATTTCATTACTTGCAGACAACATGATCCTATACATAGAAAGCCCTGAGAAATCTACAACAAAGCTTCTAGAACTTATTAAGGAGTTTAGTAATGTCACAGGCTATAAGATCAATGTTCAAAAATGAGTAGCTTTTCTGTACAACAATAATGAGCAATCTGAGGAGGAAATCAAGAAAAAAAAATACCGTTTACAATAGTAACTAAAAGAATCAAATACCTAGGAATAAATTTAACTAAAGATGCAAAGGACTTATATAGAGGAAACTACACAACACTGTTAAAGGAAATCAAAGAAGAATTAAATAAAAGGAAGAATATTCCCTGTTCAAGGATTGGAAGATTAAACAACATCAAGATGTCTATCCTTCCCAAACTAATCTACAGATTTAATACAATCCCAATAAAAATCAACACTGTATTTTCTAAAGAACTGGAAAAACTAACTACAAAATAAATATGGAAATGTAAGAGGCCCTGAATTGCCAAAGACATATTGAAAAAGAAAAATGAAGATGGAGGTATCACACTACCTGACTTTAAAACATACAACAAAGCTACAGTGCTCAAAACTGCATGGTAATGGCACAAGTGTAGACATACTGACCAATGGAAACAAATTGAGAGTTCTGATATAGATCCTCGCATATACAGTCATCTGATATTTGATAAGGCCACCAAGCTGACTCAGTTGGGAGAGAATGGCCTCTTTAACAAGTGGTGCTTGGAGAACTGAATATCCATATCCAAAAAATGTGAGAGGAAAACCATGTCACACCTTATACAAAAATCAACTCAAGATGGATCAAAGATCTAAATATAAGAGCCAAAACCATAAAGACCTTGGATTATAATGTAGGGAAGCATCTACAGGACCATGTAATAGGAAGTGGTTTCATGAATTTCACACCCAAAGCACAAGCAACAAAAGAAAATATAGATAAATGGGTTTTCCTCAAAATTAAAAAACTCTGCACCTCAAAGGACGTTATTAAGGAAATAAAAAGGCACTCTACCAAATGGGAGAAAATATTTGGCAATCACATATCTGATAGGAGCCTAATATCCTGCATATATAAAGAAATCCTACACCTCGAAAATAAAAAAGACAAACAATCCATTTAAAAAATGGTTAAGTGACCTGAAAAGACACTTCTCCAAGGAAGAAATGCAAATGGCTAAAAAGCACATGAAAAAATGCTTGACATCGGTAGCTATTAAGGAAATGCAAATCAAAACTATAATAAGATACCATCTTACACCAATCAGAATGGCAGCTATTAAAAAAAGAGCAGACTATAATTGTTGGAGAGGATGTGGATGAATAGGAACCCTCATCCACGGCTGGAGGGTTGTGGAATGGTCCAGCCATTGTGGAGGACAGTTTGGCAGTTCCTCAGAAAACTAACAATAGATCTTCCATATGATCCAGTGATTGCACTGCTGGGTATATACCCAGAAGTACTGAAAGCAAAGACACGAACAGATATATGCACACCAATGTTCATAGCAGCATTGTTCACTATTGCGAAAAGTTGGAATCAGCCCCGGAGCCCATCAACAGACAAATGGATAAACAAAATGTGGTACATATATACAATGGAATATTTCTCAGCTGTAAGAGGGAATGAAGTGCTAACACACGGAATAACATGGATGAATCTTGAAGACCTTATGTTGAGTGAAGCAAGCCAGGCATTGAAGGATGAAAAGTACATGACCTCATTGATTTGAATTGAGGAAAGGAAGCAATCTCTGAGAAACGTTGTCTGAAAGGCAGTTTAACAAGAGAGATAACGGGAAGAGAAGGTTGTGAGTCATCTCCCATATGAACATAATCTGTAGTAAACTAATAGAGTATAGTTGCATATTGAAGGATAGGACAGGTGGGTAGTGATATTACTGGGTTTGGTGGTACAGGGTTCTCAGGGGTGTAGATTAGGAAGGGTGGGTTAGAACACCCAGGATACTGGGGAAAGGGATGGGAGAGGGACCAGGTGAACACCTGATTGGTGGGTATGATGTTGAAAGCGCAGGAGTAGGAATGCTTTTATGGCAATATGACAAGGTAGTGTCACTGGTTTAGGGTGTAGGTTGGGGGGGCATTCAGGATGGGGTGCATCTGTAGTAGGCTTGTGGGTAGTGTGTGAGTGTTCATCCTGTCATAATGTGTTGTGTCGGTGAGTGGAGACCCACACAGTTAGTGGGAAGTAGATGGACCCCCATCTTTGGGAGGACCAATTCACCCAGAAACAGACAGGTGGGTGTCTCTTAGAAGCAAGGTTGGATCCTAATAGGGGAGGACAATCAGCGTGTCAAGACCTCTTGCTGCAAGTAACTATGAATCTTGTCATCCAATGAGTCAAGACGGGGGGGTGTCATGTGCTTCAGGGGGATGGGGTGGAAGGAACAGAAAAAACATGGTAAATATCATCAAAAATTATTAAATTGTACCATCTATATTGTGAAGACATGGTAAATATCATAAAAAATTATTAAACTGTACCATCTAAATTTTAAAGTATATGGTAAATCATTGTCAATGTTTAGTAGCTATATTTCACAATCTGTATAAGATTTATAACAATGCTACCATCCACATACAAAAAGGTTTTAATACGGGGTGAGGAAAGGGAGAGGAGGTTGGGTATATGAGAGTCTCTAGTATTCTATATGTGATTTTGCTGTGACCTAAAACTTCTTTGAAAATTAAATGAAAATTTGGAAGACAGTAGGGAATGAGAGGGAAAAGGTGCCACGGTACAGACTGGACACCCGATAATGCAATGATAAAAGGAAAAATGTTAAAAAAAATTTTTTTTTAATATTTTGTTTTTTCCCATTTTTGAATATCCCAATCCTTTAATTACATTTTATTTTTAGTGTTTTTTTAAGAATCCATATATTTTATCTCTTATATTTAAACTTATCATTATTGTTTCATTTTCCTATTAATTATTTTTGCCTATTATATGGGCTTCATCTTCAAGGATGGTTTAGATCATAGAAGGGTTACAATGGGGGCAGGAGAGGATAATTGGTGGGGATTGTTTGGGATGGGGGTTTCATGGGAGGAAGTTCACCTGAATATACATGAAAGATGCATAAAATTGTTCAAAGTATCAAGGTGGATCTCCATAGTGGGTGAAGAATTATTCAATAAATGAGAGAATATTGAATTCCCTGCCTGGAGAGCTCTGCCACATTCTCCAAGGGAGGAGCTACACTCCCCCAAGTGCAGGGCCAGCGTCTGGCAAAGGACGATGGTCCACTAATGGGTTCTTGTTATTGATGACTAGCCTTATGAGTCTTTGCTCTTGTAATTGAAACTTACCCTTCTTTTATGGGGTGCCTAAGGGGTGCCACCTGAGAGCCTCCTTGTTGCTCAAATGTGGCCTCTCTCTAAGCCAAACTCAGGATATGAATGCTTTACTTTCCCCCTGGCATGGGACATGACTCCCAGTGATGAGCCTCCCTGGCAATGAGGGATTAATACCAAGTGCCAACTGGCAATACAACTGGAAAAAGACCTTGAATAAAGGGGGAAAAGTTAAAGACAAGTGAGTACATATGGCTAAGAGACTTCAAACAGATTCCGGAGGTCATCCCAGAGGTAATGCTTCCACACACTGCAGTAGAATCTCATATAACAGCAAAGTGGATATCACCCCACACATAGGGGCTCCTGAGGGCCCTGGAGACACCCAGGTCCAATATAAGGGAGGATAGCTCCAGAGATTGATGCCTTATCAGTGGGCTATACTTTGGAATCTGTGCTCCTGAGAGTGACAGAGTTGGACTCAAATAAGTCCTCCCTGCACATGGTCCATCAGTCCCTTCTATTCAAACCTATATGTGGTGCTGGAGTTTGTAGGTGTACTTCCAAAGACTGGAGACTTTGTCCTGCCCATTTCCCAGCTGTACCTGGAATCTTGGTGGAGCTGCAACTCCTACTCTACAGCTCAATGGACTCACCCAAGTCACCTGGTGAGGATATGATGGTGGACAACAGCCATTCCAGGGAATGGAGAGAGTCTGCACCTGCAGGCAGTATAATCCCCATCCATCTTATCCATGGGATATAAGCTCCCTCTCACTTAGAGGTGGAGTGGACATCACCATCCCATACTCTTCAGGATTGGGGGAAGAGCTATGGACTAGAGTAGACTTACTGGTATTCTGTTGTAGACATATTGTGATTCAAGCAATGGAAGAAATTACAACATTGAGGTGGAGCCAGTGGCCACTGGATTCTTTCGGGGCAGGGAGAGGGAAAAGCAGTTGTAATACAGGGGCTGTTTCAGGACTTGGGAATTATCCTGAGTGACATTACAATGACAGACATAGGCCATTTTACAACAGAATATAACATGCAGAACTGTGTGGGAGAGAGTGTGGTCTACAACGTGAACTATGGTCCATGCTTAGTGGCAAAGCCGAGGATGTGTATATCCATTGCAGGTGATGTGCCACTCTAATGAAAGATATTTCTGTGGGAGGTTATGGGAGGTATGGGAGGTGGGGAACATTGGAATCCCTGTAATTTTTGTGTACCATTTATGTAATCTAAGCATCTTTAAAATATAAAATAAATAAATGAATAAACAAACAAAAAATAAAAATAAAAGAGCCAGAAAAAATAAGTAATAAGTGAAAAATAAAAATAAAAAAACAAGGAAGAAAAATAAAAAATTTGAAAAAAAAAGAAATGGAAAAAATAAAAGATCACAAGATGAGAAGAGAAGAAAGAAATGAAGACAAAACAAGAGGAGAGAGAGAGTAAATAAAAAGAAGAATGAAAAGTTAAAAATTAAAGTCAAGAAGAAAATAAAAGGAAAGGAAAAGCAATTAAAATGCAAAACAAAACAGGCCGTGCTCTCAAGCCATCAGCAATAGTCTATGTTCACCAATCATTCTACTTTATGGCCCACTCTCTGCAGATAAGCTACCCACATTAGAGAAAAAAATGAAAATCAGTGCAAGTTCCCCTTTCTGAGCCGGTTTGTATCATAGCTCCCATCCCCCAGGATTCCCCTGGATTCTTGACAACCTGCTGGTTTGCTCTCTCCATTTCCCTTCTCCCCTGGCCCTGTTGGTCACTTGACAGCTCACCAATTGCCTCTGCCAGCTCTTATCTCCCCTAGGCTGGTTGGGCACCTGTTAGCTCACTGGCAAACTCTCATAGCTCCCTTCTCACCTCTATCAGTTGGGCACCTGTAAGCCCACCCTCTCACAACACCAGTTCGTCTCCTAGGACTGGGTGGGTGCAAGTCAGCCCAACTGATCAACTCCTCCTCCTTCATCCCAGGAGCCACTTCAGTGCCAGCCTGCATCTTTCCTCTTCCTGGAAACCAGATGAGAGTCAGTCCACCTGCCTTATATCACCCCCCACATTTATCTCCCTCTGAGCTTGGTGGCACCCAGCACTCCTTGTTACCCAACAATTTCTCTTCCTTCAAGAGCACCAGCAGCACACCCATTTGCACTAATGCTGTCCTCTCCCCCAGGCCAGCTAGGTGCTTGATCACCTGCCTCCTTGCTCCCTTCTTCTCCTGAGCCAGCTGAGTATCATTCCATTCACCTGATTGTCCTGCAGCTCCCCCTTGAGGGCCTTTTGGGCACCAGCATGCATACCTGTTCCCTGTTGTGTCACCTCACGGTGCATGTCAGCTGAGCACCAGTTGGCCAGCCAAATGACTTTCCTACCTTCGCTCTCCCTTTGGGCTAGATGGGCACCAGCCAGTCTGCCCTGTCCCCCACAGTTTCCCTATCCCTCAGATGACTGGGCTTGTTCTCTAGCCACTCTCTACTATCAACCCCAATGACCTCCAATCCCTCTTCTTTCAGGCAAGCCTGAATACCTTCCCTCAGTATCTGGAAGAGGACTGCAGCCTACCATTCCCTACTTTGTCATCTTGGATAGCTTCTACATCATCTCTTTCATGGACACTTTTTTTTTTCTCTTCTATTCTGTAGCTCTCAGGTCATTAAACATTTTGCCTGTGAAGTTCCATCTTTTTTGCCATTGTTATATCATGACACTTCTCAACATGAATATACAATTTTCTTTTGTGGCCTTATTATGCTGCTGGAACCATTCATGACGATTCTAGCTTTCTATGCCCATGTGTTCACTGTGGTATTCTAGACGTGTTCCAGTAAAGGGCAGATAAAAGTTACCTCCACTTGTTCCAAACACCTGATTGTGGCAAATCTATTCTATGGGAACATTCTGTCCAACTCCATGAGGCCATGATCCTAATGCATCACTGAACAAGTTAAAGTGGTAGGATAGTTGTACACCTTTATCACAACTCTTCTGTACCCATTCTATCTAAATCCTGGAAGAAGAAGATTGTGTAAGCTATGAGAAAATTTTTGACATAATTAATCTTGTAAAAATGTTGCTTTAGGAATCCTTTTATGATTTAGATTTTGGAACAAATGAAGACTTGAGTAGTGTACTTCCTGGAAAGGTATGAATTCATTGAAATGCTTACTCAAAAATACATTGATAAATATCTTCAATCCTCCTCTTTTTGGAAATAAAGTATTGTTATTTGAACTAGTTTTGTTTTCAACATAAAATCCAGAAGATGCTGTGATGTTCAGCTTTTTTTTTATGCTGCAAAACTATGTCCCCATATAGTAACTATTAATCTATAAAGGTCTTTTAACACCCTGAAATACAGTGTTCAAGAAATATAATGGATCCAAACTCATAACATCAAGGTCACCTATAAAATGAACAAACTGCTACATCAATCAATGTACATCCATCCATTCATTCATTTTCATCCTTTCTACATTTTTTTGTTCTTCTTTATTATTACTCTATTTCTTACACTTTCCTCCCTCCCTCCTTCTCTCCTTCCTTCCCTCCCTCCCTCCTTTCCTCCCTCTCTCCCTCCCTCCCTTCCTTCCTTCCTTCATTCTTTCCTTCCTCCCTTCCTTCTCTTTATGTCATATCAGACATTTGTAGTTATGAACAAAACTGCCATAACCTTTTACAATAATTTTTGTGTGTCTATAAAACTAAATATCTTAGGTATATACCTAAAAGTCACTTGCTCCACCATAATTAAGTTTGGCATATATATAACTTTAATAGAAACATCCAAAATGTTTTCTGAATTGCTTCTATTTTATGTTCCAATCAACACTTACTGAGAATGTATTGGTGCCTAAGGGCTGATGATATTTAATACAGTGGATTGATTGCTTAAATATGTGGTGCTCCATTTTCAGTTCACTATAAGACATGTCAATAAACAGTAATCATTGTTCTGGGTGTGAATGAAGAGTTTTTTTAGAAGAGAGAATAAAGTTTATGTGAAATATATTAGAGGTTCGTGGCAATTTTTCTTTATTCGTTTTATAAAAATCAATTTGTAAAGGCTTGTAGGAACATTCATTCTTGAGTTGAGATAATGTAAGTCATTTGTTAGATGAATGTTTTCATTGAGTTTTTTCATTGCATTCAGAGTAAGTACACCACCCAACTGGAACAAAATTGAGTTTTTTCACTCTACATTATATTACATTAGGGTAATTGCATGTAACTGTGACCTATTATGTTTTAGTCTTTTATAATACTTTTTTCTATGATTTTAGCCAAATAAATCTACACATATCCATTATTTATCAACAATATTTGGATTATTTCCAGCTTTCTTTTATTATATGTTGTATGCTTCTGTATATTGTTGAAAAATTGCCTGTTTCCCATGTAAAAGAGTTTGGATTTGGTATTTACCTATGGCAGGTACTATGAGTTCATAGGTAGGACAAAGTTCATGGTTTATAGAAAAATATCAATTACCTTGTGTAATTGTTACAACAGTTAACTTTTCCAAGAGGATTAAATGATATTATGTTGACTGTCATCTTCTCTATCATTCAGATTTCTTATGGCCTGCTATAATTTCACAATTTGATGATTCTAAAAAAATGTATCATTTCGGCACTGTTTCTGTTGGATGAAATTCCTTATATGTGTGAACATTTTTTTCTTAAAATGTGCTATTGATATGTTTGCAAATCTATGTAATACTCAGTATCAAGCAGAAAAAATAAAAATAAATTTATTTTTTAAGGTACATGCAAGATTTACATAGAAATTTTAAAATATTGCATTTTAACGTTTTTTTTCCAGATTTCTCACAATTTATATCTGTAGACCACAAATCCTCAACAATATACATTTCATGCCCAATGGCTAGCTTCAATTTTCTGATTTTTTTTTCTTTTAATTAATTTTGGCTTAAGTGTTTCATGTATCTTGACATCATACTGAAGTACTTAACATTTTTCATTTTTCCCAGTATTTGACCTCTATTTATCGGTGTATTAAAATATGGCTTATGATGGCAAATGGAAACTTGAAATTACATTTTCCAGAGTATCATTCTCAGTATAATTTATGTTACAAATTCTCTCATTACAACACTAATAATAAATCTACATTGGTCCATAGTTGCATTCTCTAATCATGTTGGGAATAGTGATGACCACTATGCTTCACATTGAGTGGGGGGGTTAGATATTATGAATCAAAGGAAAGTAACTGTTTTGTTTGCTATTATAGATAATTTTTGATTTTTGAAATGGGGGTTGTCCATCAACCTCATTTCGTTAGTCATCCTGTGCAAGTCCTATGAATTGGAGAATAGGTGTTCACTGCAACTCAGCTGAGATACATGGCTCAACGAGCATGTGAATGGACTGAATATTTTATTCCCTGGGTCATATACTTAATTGGGATAGTGTTAATTAGAAGATCAAATAAAATGAGTAGAACAGTCATTTGTAGGGAAATTATGAATGAATCTAACTCTTTTACATTGGTGAAATTGGTTATCATATACCAAGGTAAGGTTTACTGATGGTGTATGAATTTTGTGGGGAAGTATGCATTGCCTATAGGTTCCAGATGTTTCTAGAGCTCTCAGAAACACCCCTGCTTGAGGCATTCTTTATTGTGGCAGTCAGTGTGATCTTCCTGAGAGGTGCATAAGTGTAACCTATGGAATGACCTCCTGACTCACTTTGAAATCTCTTAGGTGTAAAAACTGATTTGTATTTAATATTTCCCTCTTTAGGTCAAGGTCTGTTTCCAAATACATTGCTAGTTTGTGCTTGATAATAATACCTTGTTGCCAGGGAGGCTCATACTGGGCAGTCCTATTCCACACGGGGGAAAGGTAGTGAGTATATTTGCTGAGTTTTGCCTAGAGAGCAGCCACGTTTGATTAACAAGGGAGATTTCATGATGTAACTCTTAGGCAGTAGATATTATTAAGCTAAGTTTCAATTTTGCAAGAATAACCTTCATAAAGATAAGCATTAATATTGAGGGTGTGGCATATTGATGTTTTCTTTTCTTGTGCATTGCCCATATACTCTAGAGATTCTTACTACTCTGTTAGAGAAAATAGTAGGACTCCACAGGATGAGAATTTATTATTTGTTCTTTATTGTGTGGCTTTCCACCCCCTGAGATAATATCCTATGATCATATGAACACATTCATATTCCATAAAATAATGCCCTAGGTGCATCCTTCCCCACACATCCCCTCATCACTGACACCCTGTACAATTTACCCTCTTCTACTATAGTTGCCAAAAGAATACTCCCACCATTTTATTCTCAACCAGAGTCCATTACTTCCCAAAAGTTCGTCTGTTCCTTCCTCAGCCCTCCTCTCAGCTCTATGGGTAACCTAACCCACTGTCCAAACCTGCTCACACTCACGTTAAAACCTCACAACCCCACTTACACCACTGTTCTACAATAGCTTCCATCCACTGCCTAACCATCCCTATCCACCTTATAGATTTTGCCCAGATTGATCTTTGGCTCATCATTATTTACTCCCTTTCTATTTCCTTGCAACCTATCTTCCAGACATTACCTCTTGAGTCGATCAATATCTTTAATTCCTATTATTAAGAACATCTAATATTTGTTTTTACATGACTGGCATGGTCCACTTAACATATGGTCTCTGAGATTCATCCATGTTGTTGCATGCATCATTACTTCACTCCTTTCTACTCCTGAGTAATGTTCCATCATATGTACATACCAAATTTTGTTTATCCATTCATCCATTAATGATGTGCATATGTCTGTTCATGTCTGCTTTAATTCTTCTGGGTATATTCCTATTAGTGGAACTGCCAACTAATATGGAAATCCTATAGTTAGCTTTCTGAGGAATGAACAAACTATACTCCATATTGGCTTCATGTTTTTACATTTCTAACAGCACTGGATGAGTTTTCTATTCTTCCACATCATCTCCATATGTAGTTTTCCATTTTTCAATAGCAGCTTGTCTAATACGTGAAAAATGAGTTATCATTGTGTTTTGATTTGCATTTCCCCAACAACTATTAATATTGATCATCTTTTTATGTGATTTGATGCTTTGTATTTCCTCTGTTGAAAAGAGTCTGTTAACTCTCTTGCGCATTTTCTAAAGGGGCTGTGTTGGTCTTTTATTTTCAAGATGTAAGATTTCTTCATATTGGCAAAATATTAGGCCTTTATCATTTAGGTGGATCCTGAGTATTTTATCCCTTTGGATAGGCTATATTTTCACTTCCTTTACAAATTCCTTTGAAGCACAAAATGTTTTGTTTTTTTTTTTAATTTAGAAGAAGTCTTTTAACCTAGCTTTTTTCATTGTGCTTTGGATCAAAAATATATCAAAACATTTCATACTACAAAATCTTGTAGATACTTCCCTATATTATGTTCTAGTTTTTTTTATGGTCTTGTCTCTTATATTTATTTATTTTATCCACTCTGATTAATTTTTCTTTAGGGCATGTGATGGTGATCCTCTTTCATTCTTTTGGATATGGATATCCAGTTTTACAAGTGCTTTTTATTGAAGAGGCTATTCTGTCTCAGTTACGTGGACTTGATGGCCTTGTCGAATGTCAGTTGGCCAAATATGAGCAGGTTGATATCTGAACTCTATATTCAATTCCATTGGTCAGTATGCCTATCTTTGTGATAATAACATGCAGTATTGACCACTGTATCTCTGTAGTATGTGCTTAAGTCAAGTATTGAGAGTCCTCCTGTTTCAATTTTCCTTTTCAAATTGTTTTTGGCTATTCATGTCCATTTATCCTTCCAAATACATTGGATAATTGGCTTTTCCAGTTCAGTAAAAACTTTTACTGAGACTGAATTGAATCTTTAAATAAATGTGGGTAGGATAGTCATCGTAATGATAATTACTATTCCAATCCATGAACATGAAATAGTCTTCCATTTATTAGTTCTTCTTTGATTTCCTTCAGCAATGCTGTGTTGATATATATACAAGTAGTTTACATTCTTAGATAATTTTAATCTTGGATATCTGATTATTTTCATTCCTAATGTAAATGGATTTTTTTAATTGATTTCCTCCTCAGATTGCTCACTATTAGTGTACAGAACTGCTACAGAGTTTTGTCTGTTGATTTTATATATTTTCACTATACTGAACTCATTTATCAGTTCTAGAAGCTTTGCTGTAGGTATTACAGGGCTTTCTACATATAGGATCATGTCATTTGTGAACACTTTATTTCTTCCATTCTGATTTGGAGGCATTTTATTTCTTTTTTGCCAAAGTGCTTGAATAAGTACTACTAATACAATGTAAAATAAAAGTGATGACAGTGTGAAACCTTGTCTTATTCCAGATCTTAAAGGATAAACATTTAGCTTTTCAGCATTGAGTATGAAGTTACTTGTGGGTTTATCTTATGTGCCCTTTATAATGTTGAAGAATTTACATTCTTATCCTATGTTTTGAAGTGTTTTTAGAAAAAAGGGATGCAGTATTTTATTGAATGCCTTTTTTGTATCAATAGAAATGATTTTGTGATTTTTTCCTTTGATTTTTTAGCCTGGTGTATTGCATTAATTGATTCTTTTCAGTTGATAAACCCGTGCATACCAGCAATAAAGCCCACTTGATTATGCTGTAATTCGATTGATGTGTTGTTGGATTATTTTAGCATGTATTATGTTAATGATTTTTGCATCTAAGTTCATTAGAGAATTTAGTCTGTAGATTTCTTGTAGCATATTTATGTAGTTTTGATCTTAGGGTGATTTTGGCATCACAGAATGAGTTAGGTGATGTTCCCTCCTCTTCAGTTTTTTGGAAGAGTTTGAGCACAGTTGGTGTTCTTTCTTGAATAATTGGTAGAATTCACCTGTGAAGCCATCTGGTCCTGTCCTTTTCTTGGTTGGGAGGTTTTTGATGACTGATACAATCTCACTTCCTGTGATTGGTCTGTTCTGTTCTTTGATTTTTAAATTTGTCAATGTAGGTTGCTTGTATGTTTATAGAAATTCATCCATTTCATCTGAATTGTCCATCTTGTTGTCATACAATTTTCCAAAGTATCCCTTTATGATACTATTTATTTCTTTAGGGTCACTGGTGATATCCTCCCTTTCATTTCTTATTTTATTTATTTGAATCATCTCTCTTTTTTTCTTTGTTAGCCTAGCTAAGATTTCTCAATTTTATTAATCTACTTAAAGAACCTGCTTTTTTATTCTTTCTAATGTTTTTTCTGTTCTCAATTTCATTTAATTTTTCATTAATCTTTGTTATTTCCTTCCTGCCGTTTGTGTTAAGATTAGCTTTTTGTTCTTTTTCTAGTTCCTCCAGGTGTGCAGTTAGGTCTTTTACTTTAGTTCTTTCTTCTTTTTAAATGTGGGAATTTAGGTCTCTAAGTTTTCCTCTCACACAGATTTACCTACATTTCATGAATTTTCGTATGTTGAGTTCTCATTTAAATTCGCTTCGAGGTAGTTACTGATTTATCTGGCTATTTTCCCCTCGACCCACTAATTATTTAAGATTGTGTTGTTTAATTTCCATATGTTTGTGCCTATTGCAGTTCTCCATCCTTTATTGCTTTTCACCTCATTCCATTTTTGCCAGAGAAATTGTTTTGTATAATTTCAATCTTTCTAAAATTTTTGTGCATTTTTCTATGACCTCCCAAGCATTTTCTCCTTGACAATTTTTCAAAAGCACTCGAGAAGAATGTGTATCCTGCTTATTTGGGGTAAAATGTTCTATATAAGTCCATTAGATCTAGTTGCACAAACATATTGTTTAAGGTGTCTGTTTCTTTATTAATCCTCTGTCAAGATGTTCTGCCTAAAGGTGATAGTGGTGTATTGTAATCCCCTACTCTGATGGTAGAGGCATCTATTTCTCCCCATATATTTCTCAGTATTTGCCTGAAGTATTTTGGGACAACCTGGTTATGTGCATAAATATTTATGTCTGTTTTTTCTTCTTGGTAGGGCACTAATTTTATTAACATATAGTATCCTTCTTTGTGTCTTACAAGAGATTTGCATTTAAAGTCTATTTTGTCTGAAGTGAGTATAACTACTCCTGCCCTGTTTTGGTTATTGTTTGCATGGAAAGATTTTTCCAACCTTTCACTTGCAACCTGTTTCTGTCTCTGTATCTAAGGTGTGTTTCTTGTAGACAGCATATAGATTCTTCATATTTCCTTTTCCATTCTGTCAATTGGTGTCTTTTGACTGTAGAGTTTAATATTCAATATATTATTATAAAGACAGTACTTACTTTAGCCTTTTTTTGTTTTTGTTTTTTAGGTGTTTATGTGTCATATTTTATTTGTATTCCTTTTTTATCCTTTTAGTTACTTTTACCAATAATCCTCATTTCTACACTCTCTTCCAACCCTTTCTATCCTGTATTCTTCTTTCACCCTAAAGAACTCCCTGTAGTATATATTGAGGGCAGGGGCAGGACTCTTGTTGATAAATTTTCTCAATTTCTGTTTATCTGTGAATATTTTTAATTCTCACTCATTTTTGAATTACAGCTTTGCTGGATAGAGAATTCACGAGTGGGATTTTTCTCTTTCAGACATTTAGCTATGTTTTACCACTCCCTTCTCACTTCCATTGTCTCAGATGAGAAATCAGAACTTAATCTTATAGAGCTTCTCTTATATGTGATGGATCTCTTTTCTCTTGCTACTTTCAAGATTCTCTTTTTGTCTTGAATTTTAGTAATTTGATAAGTTAAGTCTTACAGGAGATCTGTTAGGATGGATTATGTTTGGAGTATATTATGCTTCCAGGACATGTATATACATGTTCCTTTTAACACTTGCTAAATTTTAAGTCGTTATTTCCTCAAACACTCCTACTGTCCACTTTCCAGTCTCTTCAACTCTGGAATGCTCATAATACATATGCTTGTGCATTTCATGTTGTCATTCAATTCCCTGTGCTCTTACTGATTTTTTCCTTTTATTTTTTCTATCACTTCTATTATTTGTGTGATTTGGAATATCATATTCAGTGTCACTTATTATAACTTCTGCCTGTTTAAATCTGTGGTTATGTATTTCCAGTGCATTTTTAATTTCTTACATTGTGTCTTTCATCACCCTAAGAACTATTATCTGTTTTTATTATGTTTACAATTTCTTCAGTATGTTCCCCCAGTGTCGCCTTGATATCCTTTGTCAAGGATGTTTGTTTGGATATGAATTGTTCTGTGTTGGGTATCTCCTCTTGATTTTTTGATTGTTCATTAGACTGTGTCATGGCTTGCTGTTTCCTGTATTACAACTGCTTTTCCCTCTCCCTGCCCCCAGAGCCTCCAGTGGCCACTGGATCCACATCAATGTTGTAATTTCTTCCACTGCTTGAGTCACAATATGAAAAATCTTCAATTCTACCTAGATGAAGTGGAAAAGTATGAAACAGAGAAAAAAAAGAGGAAAAACCTCCTTTTAAGTTCCCTCAGCTTTCCCCACATTTCACCTAGCTACCCTCTACCCTAAGAAAACTGTATATAAGCCCACCTGTGGGGTCACTCTTCAGCAGCTCCTTTCTCCCTCACAGCTAGCTTCATGGTTCCCTGTATGAATGACTGGGTGGTTTTCCCTTCTGCCATGTCTTGTTGGTACATTCTTTTCTTTTCTGGCACCAGCTGGGTTGCTTCCTTTTTCCCTGGTGCCCAGTTGTGGCCCTCCCTTCTACTGCCATCCTCTCCTGTCACTGCCACAACACCTGGCTTCCCTTATACTTGACAAGAGTGGCTACCTTCCCACAGGTGCTAGAGGAAAATGCAGCATGCTGTTGCCTACTCTGCCATCTTGTTGAGATTCTCTTTAGGATTTTATATATCATGTTTTGGATTCACTCTTTACCCTTTTAGTTATCCTTTTTAAAACTCTTCATTTCTACAAACTACTCCAACCCACTATCTCTTGTTCTTTACTTTCAATCTGCAGTACTCCCTTTAATATATCTTGATGGGCTGGTCCCTTGATGCAATAGCCTCTCGATTTCTCTTGGTCTGTGAATGTTTTGATCTCCCTCTCAGTATTGTGGGCAATTTGAGTGGCTACAGAATTCTTGACTGGAAGAATTTTCTTTAAGCAGCTTAACTGTATTATACCATTGCCTTTTTCCCTCCATGGTTTCACATGAGAAATTAGGACTTAATCTTACTGAACATCCCTTACATATGATGGATCTTATTTCTCTTGCTATTTTCAGGATTTTCTATTTTTCTTTGTCATTTGAAAATCTGATTAGTAGGTGTCCTGGAGTAGCTCTGTTTGGATTTGTTCTGTTTGGAGTAAAGTGCACTTACTGGCTATGTGTATCCATGTTCCTCATGAGGATTGGGAAATTTTCAGTCAATATTTCCTCAAACACTCCCGTCCATTTTCCCTCTTTTCTCCCCCTGGACACCTGTAATGCATATGATACTGCAATTTGTGCTGCCTTTCAATTCTGTGTGTCCCTACTGATCTTTTTTCCATTGTTTTGTCTATTTGTTCCACTATCCATGTGATTCCATATGTCCTGTCTTCCACTCTGCTTATTCTTTCCTCTGCCTCTTCAAATTTGCTCTTTTATACTTCTAGTTTATTTTTAATTTCTTCCACTGTGCCTTTTGCTACCATAAGATCTGCTTTATACATATGTTATCAAATTCTACTGTGAGTTCACCCATTGTCTTCTTAATATCCTTTATGTCTTTCCTCAACTCATTGGGTTGATTTGATAGTTTTGATTGGATATCTTTGATTAGTTTTTCCTCATTCTTCAACTCCACCTAATTATACTTTGTTCATTTAACTGGGTCATATCTTCCTGTTATGTAGAATGGCTCTTAATTTTTGCCTCTGTTTAAGCATCTGTTTATCTTGATGGGTTTTCTGTTTGTCAGTTTCTCTCTCCTGCCTAGGATTCTATTTTTTCAGCTTTTGTTTAGATTCTACTGTGACAATTGTTTCCACCTATTCTAAATCTTAAAAATACCCTTGCTTAGCTGAAAAAAAAAGCAACAACAAAAGAACAAAAAAAGAAAAGAATAAAAGTAAAAAGAAATAAAAAAGACATGAAAATCAGGAGGAGAAAAAATAAATAAGAAAAATAAGGAAATAAATAAAGATATAAAGAAGAGGAGGACAAAAATAAAAAGAATGAAAAAGAGAAAAGGGGAAAAATGAAATTAAATGACTACCCTCTAGGGCTATAGCTTCAGGCTAAGCTCCTACATGTTGACTGTTTGTGCCTGCCAATTATTCACCCCTCAGCTTGCATTTCAGTATTTACCAGGAGGAGGAAAGGGACTTAAAATTAAAACATATCTCCCACTCAAGCTTCTAGCATCTGGCTAGGTACTCCCTGCCCAGCTGAATTCTCTCATGAATGGCTGCTCCTCCATTCCTCCTCTGGGCATCCCTACACTGGCTTGATTACTTTGCTACTTTCCACTTGCCCCTTGTCTGGCTGAGTGATGGGGTCATCACTATCTTGGTCATAACTCCCTCATCTGTGGTGCCCAGCTGAGTGCTCCAACTCTAGCTTGATCACTCCACTGCCTGCTGCTCCCCAAGTTATTGTCTAGAACTATACTGCCAGTCTGATTACCCCACTACCTGCCACTTCCCTGGTGCCCAGCTGAGCCCCAACTCTCAGCCAGCCTCTCCCATTACCCCTGTAGCCCCACATCTGCCTTATACCCAGATAGCTTGCCTGCTTTCCTGCAATTTCTGGATAAGGAGTGTAGCCTGCTGTTCCCTAATTGGTCATATTTGATCTCACCACCATTATTTTAAGAAACCAGGAAAAGCATACATGTATGAAGTAGAGGTTCTCTTCTTTTCTTTTGCAAATGGAGATCCATTTTGCCAGCACCAATTGTTGAAGAGACTATTCTTGATTTGAGTAGTCTTTGCCCCCTTGTCAAAATTCAGTTGGCCATAAATGTTTGAATTCATTTCTGTGCTTTCAAGTCTACTCCATTGATTTATATATCTATTTTTGTACTTGTACCATGCTGTTTAGATTACAGTGGATTTGTCATAAATTTTAAGATGGAGAAATGTGAGTCCTCCAAATTAATTCTTCTTTTTCAAAATGGCTTTGAATATTTCAGTTCCCTTAACTCTTCTGTAGAAATCTGATGATTGCATTTTTCATTTCTGCAAAGAAAGATGTTGGGATTTTGTTTGGATTTGCATTGAGTCTATATATTACTTTGGGTATGTTTGAAATCTTAACAATACTTAGTCTTCCAGTCCATGAACAAGGAATGTCCTTCCATTTATTTAGCTCTACTACAATGTTTGGTAGTTTACTGAGTACAAGTCCTTTACATCTTTGTTTTATTTCTATATAGTTGATTTTCAATGCTTTTTAAATGAAATTCTTAAACAAATAAATTTCATCAATAGATATTAATAAAGCATACAATACAAAGTGTACAACTAATGGTATTTGGTATAATCACAAAGATGTACATTCATCATTTCAGTCATAATTAGAGCATGTTCATTATTTCAAAAATAATAATAAACAAAAAACAGACAACAAGAAAATTCCTCACCTGTCAATCTATGTTTCCCTCGATGTACATAGCTTCTATTTCTAGTTATTCTTGCACAATTATTTGTTTATTAAGCAGTTTTTTTGAGATACATTCACATACCTTATGATCTAACTAAAGTGTATAATCAATGACTTTTAGTATAATCACAATGTTGAATATTTATCAAATGATATTGGTTTAAAATATTAGATAGTGGATTTTTTTTTTTTGAGGTACCCAGAAATGAACCTGGGACATCATATGTGTGAAGCCAGCACTCAACCCCTGAGTCATATCAGCTTCCCTGAGTTGGTTTTTCATTTATTTTGCTTGTTGTTTGTTTTTATTTTTTCAGGAGGCACCAGGTACTGATACTCTGAACTTCTTGTGGAAGGTGGGTGCTCAACTGCTCAATCCACATCTTCTCCTGTAAATGGGTTATTCTTGTATTTATTTTTCTGAATGTACCTTGCTTGTATATAGACACACTAAATATTTTGTGGGTGTTGATCTTGTACCCCACCATTTTACTGAATTTATTTATTAGCTCTTGGACCTTTGTTGTGGATTTTTCTCAGGATATTATATGGATATAGGTCATGTCATCTGCCAATAGGGAAAGTTACACTTCTTCCTTTCCAATGTTGATTTATTTTATTATTTTTCTTGCATAATTGCTCTGGAAAGAACTTACAATTAAACATTGTAATATAGTAGTGGCAGTGGGCATCCTTGTCTTGTTCCTGATCTTAGAGAGAAGGTTTTCAGTTTTTCATCATCAAATAGGATGTCAGATATGAGCTTTTCATATATGTCCTTTATACAGATACATTAAAATATTTTGTAAAAAGTACATATTTAATATATGTAAAATCACTATGATGTATATGTTACGTATAATATTTTGAAAGTAAACATTTAATACATTAAATCAATTTTATGACAGAAAACTTTAATGAAAGGGAAATTTGAATGGCCTCAATCAGAAAATGTGGTGGATGATGATAAGAAACAGAAGAGGGTATATGAGGATGGAAATAAATATAGTTTAATAACTTATTTGGTAACCATTTTACAAGAAATTTATTATTTTTAGTTTACGTTTCTATTGATCCTTAACTAATTCTCAAATCTACTCTCAGTGAATCTCTTATTTGGAGTTTCATCTAATAAAAGAAGTGATTTTAGTTGTACAGGGAGGAAGTAGAGAGGAGAGGAATCTTTCATTTTGCAAAGGAGATTTGGTAATTCTGTACTGACACAGTAATTTTAGCATATTTTCCACATCGATCAGGTGAAATATTTTATATCTTAATACAGTATAAAGTATGGCCTATAATTTATTTCTTCAAATTATGAAGAACATTTTACAGAATACATTATTGATAAAGATTACAAAAAGATTATCTTTTGGAAATAGAGATGGTAGATACCTGGATTAGAGCTTCCCTTACACTTAACAAAATTCTATGGATTCTGTCCTTATTGAAAATAAATGAAGACAGTAATACATATAAATTTTAAATCTTGCAGAAATTCAAAATGTATTTCATGCTGAAAAAAATTGGTGGGAGATTTGGCATAATCAATATGTTCAAGGTCAAAATCTTACCAGAGATCATGGAAATTAGATGAGTAACTATATTCTCTTTGCAAGTCAAACTGTGCATGCATTCTGATTAAGCTTTTCACATCCAGGGCTTATTGTCTGGAAGTTAATATAATTCCATAATTATTTTTTATTATACCTCTTATCACAAAGATTCATTATTTTTGTTTTAGTAATGGAAACACTATTAAATGTATTAGTCAGCTAAAGGGTTGCTGATGCAAAGTACTGGAAATCTGTTTGCCTTTGTAAAGCATATTTATTTGTGGTAGAACCTTACAGTTACAAGGCCATAAAGTATAAGTTATTTCCCTCATCAAAGTTTATTGACACATGTTGGAGAAAGATGGCTGCCAGTTTCTGTGAAGGTTCAGCCTTCCTCTTCCTCCTAAAGCTCCATCATCCCAGCTCCTTCTTTTCTTAGCTGTATGTTAGCATAATGCTTTTCTATCTCCCAGGAACTTGTTTCTAGTAGAATAACAGGGCCTCTGATGTGTCTAATGGAGCCTTCTCTCTTTCCTCACATATCTGCTTCTCTGTGTTCTTCTCTGTCTATTTACTTCCCAAGGCTTCAGTATTGAAATCTCTCTCCTTTCCCATGTCATTTTCTCTGAGTCCCCACCCACCAAGGGGGTGGGGCTTCAACATCCTACTGACCTGGCCAAGACAAAGCCTTAATCATAATTTAATTAAATAAAAGTGAAATGTCTTAATTTAATACAATCTAATATGCCCAGAGGAACAGACCAATTTAAAAAACAATCCAATATCTATGTTCAGAATTCATAAACAGTGCCAAACTGCTACACTTCACCCTCTGAATTCCAAAAAGACATTCCAATATTCAAAACACCTTAAATCATTAACAATGTGAGTAGAAAATCATATCACAATCAGTTTGAAGAAATATGGTTTGTCTTAGGGCTGTAGACCTCTGGAACTTACAAAACCACTTATCTGCTTCCAATATACAAAAGGAGAGACAAAGGATAAACATTTGCATTACCATAAGGAGAAATCAGGAGGGAAACATGAGTCATGGGTCTAGAACAGTTCTGAAAACATGCAGGGCATACTTCATTAGATTCCAAAGTCTGAAAGTCATTCTTAAGATGATAGTTTCTTTTTCCTGGGGCTTCTTCCTGGGGCTACACTGGTTTGCCCAATGGCCATTTTCTTGGTTCCATGCTCATGAAACATCTCAGTGGTAAATGAGCTCCAGACCTCAACCTCCAATAACATTGGGGTGATTGCCAGAATTTATCCAATATTTGAGTTAGAGTGTTAACCACCCTAGTACAGTGAGGTGAAGGCATCATCTTCCCTAAACTCTGTAATACAGGTCCAACCCTCTTAGAGCAAGGAGTTGGTGATCTGGCATTCCCTAATCCATGGAGGGCAGGCCTACCCCTTTCAGACATATGGATTGTCAAACTAAACCTCCCTAACCATTAGGGGATGTGCTCCAACCTCCCTGTGCCATGGGGTGGAAAAACTCTCTCTGCACAGTGGACAGGAACATGCACCCTCTTCAACTGCTGGGGCAAATTCATTCACTTTGTACACATGTGTGGGGTTCCTTTCTTGGCCCAAGGATATGTCTTAATTACAATCTCAATTTCCATGGTTTTCCTCTTAAAGCTGTTTCCTCTTCCAACTTTCCCCTACATATCCCTTTTAGTCCAAGCAGACAGTGGTTTTGTTCATACAGCTCTCTCAAAAAGTTTGTTGATTTAACATGCAAGAACCAGGGGTCCAAGCCATCAGACAGTAAGAGTTTCCACAAGTCTTTTTTGGATAACTGCATTTTCCATCCTCATTTACAATTTCCAAGTTTAATTAAGTCCTCAAATGAGGCACTATTATCTGGGGGCTTGTTTTCCAGAGGGTTGGAATTTCTGGAAACTGTTTCTGGTTTTGCTGTGCCCAGTTCAGTTCTCAGTTTATCTCTCATCAAGCATTTTACTATAAGCTTCAAGGAGAATCCAAGCCACATTCTTTGAACTTATTTTGGAAAGTTCTTCAGCTAAATGTCCAGGCTCATCATTTTCAAATTCTGACTTCCCTAAAACACCAGGAGTCAATCTTGCTAAGTTCTCTGCAACCTTAAAACACAGATCACCTTTCCTCCAGTTTCCAATAATAGTTTCATCATTTACTTCTAAGGCATCTTAAAAAGTCTCTTTAGTGCATAAAATCCTACCAATAGTCTCTTCAAAGCAATCTAGGCCTTTTCCATCAAGCAGCTCAAAATTCCTCCAAAAGAATACTGCTTTTCCATTTATAAAACCATTCCAGCATTTCAGTATTTGCAAAAGCACAACCCCACTCTCTGTGTATCAAATTCTGTATTAGTCAGCTAAAGGAGTGCTGATGCAAAGTACCAGAAATCTGTTGGCTTTTATGAAGGATATTTATTTGGAGGAGAAACTTATATTCATAAGGCCATAAAGCATAAATTACTTCCCTCACCAAAGTCTGTTGCCACATGTTGAAACAAGATGGCTGCCAGTCTCTGTGAGGGTCCAGCCTTCCTTTTCCTCTTAAGTTTCCGTGGTCCAAGATCCTTACATCCTCTACTGTAGGTTAGCATAAGGCTTGGCTCTTTCCCTGGGGCTCATTTCTTTTTGGGATTTGCTGATCTGCTCTCTCCACAAGGTCAGCTGTATACTGTCAAGCTCTCTCTCTTCCCAAGGCCTCTGCCATGCCTATGGAGCCATCTCTACTTCTCTGTGTTCTTCTCCTTTGTATTTACTTCCTGGTACTCCAGCATCAAAAACTCCACCTCTCTCCTCTGCTGTGTCATTTTCTCTGTGGGTCCCCTCCCACCAAGGGGGTGGGAGCTCATTATCCTACTGACGTGGCCAATTCAAAGCCTTAATCATAATTTAATCAATTTACAGTTAAAGATCTGAATCTAGTACAATATAATATGCCCAGAGTAACAGACCTTTTTACAAACTTAATGCAATGTCTATTTTTGGAATTTTTAAACAATGCCAAACTGCTACAAATAATTTTTTGTTTTTTAAATGTACTTAGATTACATAAATGTTATAGAAAAAATATAGCAGATTCCCATATTCCCCAATCCCTACCCCTCCCACACTTTCCCACAATAACAACATAATTCATTAGTGTGGTAAATTTTTTACAATTGATAAACACATATTGGAGCATTGCCAGTAAATGTGGATTATAATTTAGAATATACTTTACACTCTGTCCGACACAATTTTATATGTTAATGCAAGATATCTAAAGGTCTGTATCTGTCATTGCAACATCACTCAGGACAATTCCAATGTCCTGAAAATGCCTCCATATTACACCTATTTTCCCTCTCCCTCCCCTTAGTACCTCTGGTGGCCATTGCCTCCACACCAATGATAAAAGTTCTTCCATTGCTAGAGTAAAAATTAGGCAATAGTAGAATAACTGTAAGTCTACTCTAATCCATCTTTCATGCCCCACTTATCAGGATCCTGGGATAGTGATGCCCACTCTGTCTCTAATTGAAAGGGGGCTTGGATCTCATGGGGCAGATGAATGGAACTATCTTGCTTGCACTTGCAGACTCCCTCTGTTGCTTGGGATAGTTGTTGTCCAGCATCATCTCCTTGTTAGTCATAGATGTTGTGTCCAATGAACTAGAGAGTAAGTGCTGCAACTCTATTGATATTCATGACTCAGTTGGCACATGGATTGCTCAAAGATTTAAGTTTCTTGGACCTACATCAATCTACTCTAGTACTAACTATAGGTTCATATAGAAGGAATAAAAGAGCCATGTGTAGGGAGAACACAACTGAGACAAAGTCTATCACATTGGGGAGGATAAATTCCAAAGCAGGGGCTATTGGCAACATTCTGAGTTCCTGAGATGTCTGCCTTGCTTATAGTATCTGGATGACTCCAGAGTCCCTAGGAGCCCTGTATTTGAGGCAATATTTACTTTGGAAGGCAATGAGATCTTCCTGAGATGTGCATAAGTGTAACCTCTGAAATGACCTGATTACACACAATTTATGGAAAGAACAGAGTTATGTATAGTTTGGATATTTTACTTGGCTGAGGCAAATGGTATGGAAGTATATACATTTGTAAAAGTTATGCAAGCTGTGGCAAGTATGGAAGCCAAATAAAATATGAAACCACACAAAATACAAGCAACTTTATAGCTTTGATTTTGATTGTTCTATTTCTTTTATTTTTCCAATCATGGAATATAATTGGACTGTGTTATAATCAATATGCCTTATAATTTTGCTTTCTGTTTTACTCATCATATGTATGTGTGTGTGTCTGTAAAATCTGTATCTAGTTTCTATATCTACTTTTTGACTATGGGCATGTTATCTCATAAGTTTGAGTTTACTATTTTCTTTTTTTATCCTGTGCTAATCTTTCTAAATTGTGCTTATAAAGGATATTGTGATAAATATATTTGTACAAAAGTTGTATTTTAATTTTAAATCATGGTTAATGGATCTTGGTGGATTTTCAACCTAGAAAGTAGGAAAATTGCACATGTATAAACTTTCTTAAGCTTCTAAAACAATTTAGTCTAACCTTGTCTCCTGAAAGTCCCCATTTAATAAAGATTTTTCATTTTTATTTATTTTAATTAGACATAATGTCAAACTTACCATACAGTTGCAAAAAAAGATAGAAAACACATAGAAAGAACTCCAATACACCCCTCACCCAGAAACCCAGGTACATCAAATTTAACATATGTCACATTTGCTGTATAAATGCCAAGGGTTTTGTAATTCCATTTTTAACACTCAGAAATGCAATGTAGACACTTCCGGGAAGATGGCTGAGTAGTAACACACAGGAATCTCTTCTCCAGAAAAATAGCTAGAGAACAGGCTGAAACAGACCCAAAATAGATCTTCTAGGGTTTAGGACAGCAGGGAAAGACTGCATACCACCGAGAGGAGAGAGGGACAAAAGAGAGAAATCGCGACGACAGAACCAGAACCGTGAGTTTTTAATC
>JAQZBX010023251.1:9617-31076 GCA_029593785.1 Cabassous unicinctus | reverse complement strand
TTTTTTTTTTTTTTTACTTCGATTGCTTGTCTTTTTATTGTTGAGTTGTATGATCTCCTTTAATAACATGTAAGAAGAGGTGTAACATGGGGGCATTTGGGGGACATTGGAATTGTCCTGCATCACATTGAAATGACAGATAGAGGCCATTATCATTTTGTCAAAACCTATAAAATTGTGCAGCGTAAAGTGTAAACTATAATGTAAACTATAGTTAGTCCATGGTTAGTAGCAATGCTTCAATATGTGTTCTTCAAATGTAACAAATATACCACACTAATGAAAGATATTGTTAATGGGAGAAAGTGTGGGAGCATGAGTATGTGGGGTATATGGGAATCCCCTATTTTTTTATGTGACATTTACGTAATCTAAAGCTTTTTAAAAAATAAAAATAATAAATTAAAAAATATATTACCAAGCTACAGTGATATAAACAGCATGGTACTGGCATAAAGGGAATCTCCAGTGGTCACTGCCTCCACATCCATGATAAATGTTCTTCTATTGCTAGGATCACAACAAATCTACAGTAGCACAACTGTCAGTCTACTCTAGTCCATTGTCCATTTCCCAATCTTGAGGATTCTGTGATGGTGATGCCCACTCCACCTCTAAATGAGAGTGGGCTTAGATACCATGGGGCAGATGGATGGGACAGAAAGGCCATTATTTTAAAAAACAAACAAACAAACAAACAAAAAATAGAAAACAAGTGCTGAGAAGATGTGGAGAAATAGGAACACTCCTTCACTGTTGGTAGGAATGTAAAATGGTATAACCTCTGTGAAAAATGGTTTGGCAGTTCTTCAGGAAGCTTAATATAGAACTGCCATATGATCTGACAATTCCTCTACTAGGAATATATCCAGAAGAACTGAAAACAGTGACATGATCAGACATCTGCACACTGATGTTCATAGAAGCATTATTCACAATTGCCAAAAGATGGAAACAACCCAAGTGTCCATCAACCAATGAATAGATAAACAAAATGTGGTATATACCTATGATGGAATACTATGCTGCAGTAAGAAGAAATGAAATTGGGACACCTATGATAACATGGATGAACCTTGAAGAGATTATGCTGAGTGAAATAAGCCAGACACAGAAGGACAAATATTGTACGGTCTCACTAATATGAGCTAAATACAAAAAACAAACACATGGAGTTAAAACCTGGAGTAGAGATTACTAGGAGATAGGATGAGGACTGAAAAGGGATACTGATGCTTAATATATGTAGAATTCTTATTTAGCTTGACTGTGAAAGTGTGGAAATAGATAGAGTGATGGTAATACATTTAGTGAGTATAACTAACATAGCTGGTTTATAAATGGGACTGTGGTTGAAAGGAGAAGTTTAGGGATGTAAATGTCAGTTGAAAGAAAGCTAGAGAATAATCTTGGGACTGAATAACAGAGTGAATCCAGAGGTAGATGAGGATTGTGGTTAATAGTAAAAATACAAGAATTGTTTTCTATGAACTGGAACAAATGTAAGTCATTATTATTATAAGATGGTAAGAATATGGTGATGCATGGGAAAATACCATTAATGTAACTTATGGATTATAATTAACAGTAATATTGTAATATTCTTGCATCAATGTCAAAGAAGGTACTATATCAACTCCAAGGGTCAATAAAAGGGGGTATGGGATTTTTTCTTTTGGACTAAGGAAAACACTCAAAAATGTACTGAGGTGATCACTGCACAACTCTGTGATGAAAGTGAGAGCCACTGGGTATACTTTTTGGATAGATTGCACAAGGCATGAGACTGTATAGTATAGTGAACCATGTGGTGGAAGATGGACTGTGGTTAACAATATAAATATGAGAGTGTTTTCTCATGAACTGTAACAAATGTATAGTATAATTCATGGTGTTAATAATAGGGGGTGTATGGAAAAACATACCTAATGTAAGCTTTGGACCAGCTATTGGTAATAGTCTGATCATGTTCTTTCATAATCGGTAACAAATGTCCCACAACAATATAAAGTGTTGTTGGAGGAGTGATGTATGGGAATTCTGCACATTATGCATGATTGCTTTGTAAGCTCACAACTTCTCTAATAAAAATATATATTAAAAATGAGAAAAGAAGGAAAAAAACAATACAGACAAGAAGGCTATAATAAATAAAGGGAAAGAGAAACAAAAAGATATGACATATAAAAACAAAGGGCAAAATGGCTGAAATAGGTAATGCCTTTACAGTAATAACACTAAATGTTGATGGATTAAACTTCCCAATGAAGAGGTACAGAGTGGAAGAATGGTTTTAAAAAGCATGATTCAACTATATGTTGTTTACAAGGGACTCACCTTATACCCAAAGGTACAAATAAGTTGAAAGGGAAAGAATGGAAAAAGATAATTCATACAAATGGTAACCAAAAAAGAGCTGGAGTAGTTATTCTAATATTGGGAAAATTAGAAATTAAGTAAAAATCTGTTACAAGAGATAAAGATGAGCACTATGTATGAATAAAAAGGGTAAATCCACCAAGAAGAAATAATCATAAATATTTATGTACTTAACCACATTGCCACAAAATACATGAAGAAAACTCTGGCAAAATAAAAGGGAGAAAAAGATGTGTCTAAAATAATAGTTGGTGCTCAGGAGTTTGGTGCCATGCCAGACGGCCTTACTTTGGAATTTATGCTCCCCAGTGTGAGAGAGTTGGACTCAGTTGTGGTTTCCCTACACATGGCTCTTCTGCCCCTTCTATTTGAACCTATAGTTAGTACTAGAGTTGATAGGCATATGTTCAAGAAACTTGAATCTTTGGGCTGTCCATGTGCCATTGGGCCCTTAATCTCAACAAGTTGCAACACCTACTCTCCAGTTCATTGGGCTCACCCAGGACAACTATCAAGGAGATAATGATGGACAACTCCCATCCCAAGGAACAGAGAGAGTCTGCAACTGCAAGCAAGATAATCCCATCCATCTGCCCCATGGGATCTAAGCCCCTTCTCAATTAGAGGCAGAGTGGGCATCACCATCCCAGAAGCTTCAGGATTGGGGAATGAATGACAGACTAGAGTAGACTTACTGTTATTCTACTATAAACTTATTGTGAGTCTAGCAATGGAAGAACTTTGATCATTGATGTAGAGGCAGCAGCCACTGAAGAATCTGAGGGGAGAAATGGAAAAATAGGTGTAATATGGGGGCATTTTCAGGAGTTGGGAATTTTCTTGACATTGCAATGACAGATACAGGCCATTATATATATTGTCATAACACAAAATTGTGCAGGAGAGAGTGTAAACTACAATGTAAACTATAATCCACACTTAGTGGCAATGCTCCAAAGTGTATTCAGCTATTGTAACGAATGTACTACACTAATGAAGGATGCTGTTAATGTGGGAAAATGTAGGAGGGCTAGGGAGCAGGGCATATAGAAATCCCCTATATTTTTTATGTAACATTTATGTAATCTAAGTTTCTTTTTAAAAAATTAAAAAGCATATTTAAAAAATAAAATAAAATAATAGTTTGAGACTTCAATATACCACTCTCATCAATAGAACATCTAGGCAGAAGATCAATAAGGAAACAGAATTTAAATAACATGATAAATGAACTAGAGCTAACAGACATATACAGAACATTGCACCCTAAAACAGCAGAACATACATTCTTCTCAAGTGGACATGGATCATTGTCCAGGATAGACCACATATTGAGTCACAAAACAAAGTCTCAATAAATTTAGAAAGATTGAAGCTATGCGAAGCATCTTCTTTGACTGCAATGGAATAAAGCTGGAGATCAATAACAGCAAGAGAACTACAAAATCCACAAATATGTGGAAGTTAAATCACACTCTTAAACAATCAGTGGATCAAAAAAGAAATTACAAGGGAAATCAGTAAATATCTTGAGACATGAAAAACAAGAAAATCCTATCACAGTTTATGGGATGTAGCAAAGGCAGGGCTGAGAGGGAAATTCATAGTCCTATTTACATTAAAAAAAAAAAAAACAAGAAAAAGCTAAAATCAAAGACCTAACTGCACACCTGGAGGGACTAGTAGAAGAACAGCAAACTAATCCTAAAGCAAGAATATGGAAATAAATTTTAAAAGATTAGAGCAGAAATAAATGAAATTGAGAAAATAAAACAAAAACAATAGAAACCATTAACAAAGCCAAAGCTAGGTTCATTGGAAAGATCAATAAAATTTACAAACCCATAGCTAGACAGACAAAAAAAAGGAAAGAAGATGCAAATATATAAAATCAGAAATGAGAGAGGGAACATTACAACTGACCCCACAGAAACAAAATGGACCATGAAAGAATAACATGAAAAACTATATGCCAACAAATCTGACAACTTAGAAGAAGTGGACAAATTTCTAGAAACACACAACCTCCAATGACTCTAGAAGAAATATATTTCAACAGTTTAATTACAACTAATGAGATTGAATCAGTCATCATAAACCTCCCAACAGAGAAATGCCCAGGACCATATGATTTAACAGGTGAATTTCACCAAAAATTCCGAGAAAAATTAAGACCAATCTTGCTCAAATGCTTTAAAAAAACTGAAGAGGGAACACTACCTAAGTCATTCTACAAGGCTAATATCATCTTCATACCAAAGCCAGATAGAGTTACTATGAGAAAAGAAAATTACAGACCAATTTTTCTTACGAATACAGATGCAAAAATCCCCAACAAATATTTACAAATTGAATCCAACAACACATTAAAAAGAATTATAATCATTATCAAGTGAGTAATATCGCAGGTATTCAATGGTGGTTCAACAAAAGAAAATCAATTAATGAAATACACCACATTAATAGAATAAAGGGAAAAATACATGATCTTCTCAATTGTTATAGAAAAGGCAGTTGGCAAAATCCAGCACCCCTTCTTTTTAAAAACACTCAGATAGCTAAGAATAGAAGGAAAGTTCCTCAACATGATAAAGGGCATTGAAGTGATTTGAAGCTGTATGTACCCCAGAAAAACATGTTCTTAAATTTAATCCATTTCTGTGTGTGTGAACCAATTGCAAATAGGCTCTTTGGATGAGATTACTTTAGTTAAGAATGTGTGGCCCACGTCAGTAAGGATGTGTCTTAATCCTATTCTGGAGTCCTTTAAAAGAAGAGTGCAATTCAGACAGGGAAAGAAAGAGAAATTCACAGGAACTAAGTAGCTGAAATCAACAAAACCCAGAAAAAAACAGAGAGGCCAGTAGAGGCAGCCATGTGCATTGCCATGTGACAAGCTAAGGACCAAGAACTGCCAGCAGCCAGCCCCAAATTGCCACAGTCTTCAGGGAGAAAGCTTTGCCTACATTATGCCTTGGTTTGGATTTTCCTTTAGCCTCAAAACCATAAGCTAATAAATTCCTATTGTTTAAGTCAACCTCTTTAATAATATTTGCTTGGGTAACCTAGGATAGTAAAACAGATTTTGTTACCAGGAGAGTGGCATGCTGCTATTGCAAATACCAAAAAATAAAAAATAAATGGAAATGGTTTGGGAATTGGGTAATGGGTAGAGACTGGAAGAATTGTGAGGTGCTTCATAAAAATGGACCTATATTTGTTTGAAGAGATTGTAGGTAGAAATATGAATGCAAATGGTACTTGCAATGAGGCCTTTGCAGGAAATGATGACTGTGTTATTGGAAACTGGAGGAAAGGTGATCCTCACTTTAAAGTGGCAGAGAACTTGGTAAAATTGAGTTCTGATATCAGATGAAAAGCAGAACTTGACAGTGACGAACTTGGATATTTAGCTGACAATATTTCCAAGCTAATTGTGGAAAGCGCATCCTGGTTTCTCCTTGCACCTTACAGTAAAATGTGAGAGGAAAGGAATCAGCTGAGAACTGTACTCCTGGGCACAAAGAAATCAGAAAGTGATGGCTTGGAAAATTCTGAGTTTCCAGAAAGTGAGTCTCCAAAGAGTAGTTGCTCCATGTGAAGGTTTAACTGAACATGGAACCAGTCAGCAATTTCTGTGCAAATCAGGATTGAAGGTACAGTTATCCAGGAAAGATCTGTGGATAGCTCTTTTGTCTGATGGTTTGGACCCCTGTGAACTGCATGCAAAGCCAGCAAGTTTTTTTGTGAAATTTGTATGAATAGAACCACTGCCAGCAAGGACTAAAAGGGAAAGAGATGGGACAAATTGAAGGAAAAACCACTTTAAAGGCAGAATTATTGAAGCTGAGGTCTGGACTGAAGACATCTCATGCCAAGAGTGTGTGCCCACCCATGTTTGTGGAGAGAGTGAGTCTGCCATAATGCTTAGAGAAGGCAGACCTTCTGAACCATTGTGCAGGAAGAGTTCTGCCACCCCATAAATTGGAGAAGATAGAGGCGGTGCCTTGAGGGTTGTGGACAGTCTGGCCACCCCCCAATGCTTAGAGAGGGTGAAGTCTGTGCCCCAGGGATTGTAGAGGCTCTGGCCACTACACTGGTGCTCCAAGAGGGAGGAATCTATGCCACAGCATTTGAGGAGAGCCTGGCTGCGATCCAGATGCTTCGAGAGTGTAGAACCTTCACCCAGTGTTCAGGGAGAAAATGGCTGCTGCATAATCACTTGGAAGAGGTGGGGCTGCTGCTTCATCAGGCCTGGAAGACAAAACATCTTTCCATAGATGACTCTCAGACCTTGAAATCTAATGGACTATGCCCTGCAGGAATTGTTTGGGACCCATGACTCCTCTTTTCCTTCTGATTTCTTCCTATGGGAATGTGAATATTTATCATATGCATGTCCTTCCAGTGTATATCAGAAGATAACTTGTTTTCTAGGTTTCACAGGTCCACAGACAGAGGGTATTGTGTCCCAGGAGAGACAACATCCATAACCAATTTTGATAAGACTTTGTACTAAGCATTGTTTCTGAAATGACTTAAGGATTTTGGGCTATTGTGATGGAATGAATGTATTTTGCATATAGAAAGAACATGTCTTTTGGGGGTTCAGTAAGTGGAGTGTGGTGCTTTGAACCAGCATGTATCCCAGAAAAACATGTTCTTAAATTGAATCCATTCCTGTGCATGTGAACCAAATGTAAGCAGGACTTTTTGATGAGGTTACTTTAGTTAAGATGGTATGGCCCACATCAATCAGGATGGGTCTTAATCTTATTACTGGAGTCCATTATAGGAAGAGTGAAATTCAGACACATGGAGGGAAAGCCACAGGAACTAAGAAGCTGAAATCAATGAAACCCAGAAGAGAACAGAGAGGCGAGGAGAAGCTGCCATGTGACAAGCTAAGAAACAAAAATTGCCAGAGGCCAGCCCAAGTCTTTGGGGAGAAAGCACCACCTTGATGATGCCTTGATTTGGACTTTCCTTTAGCCTCAAAACAATAAGCTAATAAAGTCCTATTGTTTAAACCAACACATTTCATGGTATTTTCTTAAGTAGCCTATGAAAAACCCCACATCTAACATCATACTCAATGGTAAAAGACTGAACACTTTCCCTTTAACATCTGGAACAAGACAAGGATGCCCACTACCACCTCTGTTATTCAACATTGTCCTAGAAATTCTAGTCAGAGCAATTAGACAAGAAAAAGAAACAAAAGGCATCCAAATTAAAAAGGAACACATAAAAGTTCCCTGCTTGTAGGTGGCATGATCCTACGTAGAGAAAATCCTGAAAAATCCACTAGACCTAAAAAATGAATTCAGCCAAATGGCAGGAAACCTGAACAAATGCAAAGATCAATAGTGTTTCTAAACACTGGAAGTGAGCGATCTGAAGGAGAAAACAAGAAAAAGAAATCCATTTACAAAAGCAGTTGAAATAATCAAATATCTAAGAATAAATTTAACTAAGGATATGAAGAAATTGTACATGGAAAACATAAAATATTGCTGAAAGAAATCAAAGAAGACCTAAATAAAAGGAAGAACATTCCATGTTCATGGATTGGAAGACTAATATTGTTCAGATGTCAATTCTGTGCAATGGAATTTACTGATTCAATTCAGTCCCAGTCAAAATTCCAACAGCTTCCTTGGCAGAAAAGAAATAGCCAATTGCCAAATTTATTTGAAAGTTTAAGAGGCACCAAATAGCCAAAGTAGTCTTGAAAAAGAAGTACAACGTTGGAGAACTCACACTTCTGATACTAAAACTGTGCTCAAAACCACAATAATTAAAGCATCTTGGTATTGGCACAAGGACACATATATCCAATGGACTTGAACTGTGAGTTCAGAAATAAACCCTCATATCTATGGCCAATTGATATCTGACAATTATCTCAATGGGGAAAGAATAGTCTCTTCAAAAAATGTTGCTGAGAAAATAGGATAACCATATGTAAAAGATTAATCGTGGACCTCTACCTTATACCATATACAAAAAACAACTCAGAATGGATCAAAGACTTAAATATAAGAACAGAAACTATAAAACACCTAGAAGAAACCAAAGGAAAGTGTCTTCAGGACCTTGCATTAGTCAATGGTTTCTTAGACTTTATACCAAAAAGCATGAGCAACAAAAGAAAAAAATAAATAAATGGGACTTCATTAAAATTTAAAATTTTGTGCATCAAAAGACTTCATCATGAAACTAAAACAACAACCTACAGAATGGGAGAAAATATTTGGAAACCATATATTCAATAAGGGTTTAATATCCAGAATATATAAAGAAATTCTACAACTTAACAACAAAAAGACTAACAACCCAATTAAAAAATGGGCAAAAGACTTGAATAGATATTTCTCCAAAGAAAATAAACAAATGGCAAGAAAGTACATGAAAAGATGCTCTACATCATTAGCCACTAGATGCCTATCAAAACCTACAGTGAGATGCCACTTCACACCCATTAGAATGGCTACTATTAAAAACAAAACACAGAAAATAACAAGTGTTGGAGAGGATATGGAGAAACGGCAACACTAGTTTGTTGGTGGGAATATAAAATGGTGAAGTCACTTTGAAAAACAGTTTTGTGGTTCCTCAGAAAGTTAATTTTAGAATTACCATGTAACTTGGCAATTCCATTTCTGGGTATATACCCAAAAATTGAAAGCAGGGACTCAAACAGATATTTTCACACCTATGTTTACAGTGGCATTATTCACAGTTGCCAAAAGGTGGAAGCAACCCAGATGTCCATCAACAGATAAACAGATAAACAAAAAGTGGTATATACATACTGTGGCAGTTTGAGATTTTTTATGAATCCCAGAAAGAAAAAGATTATGTAAACTATTCCTCTGGGTGTGATACCCTTTGTATTAAATTCAAAGGTTTTAAGTTTACTTGATAAAATCAATTTAGGGCTTTTGATGCAACCATGTCAGTAGGGCATGATTCAGGTTGAGTCCCCACCCCCTTGGTGGCCTGATATAAATGGGCACTCACTCAAGAAGACACACAAGAAGAGAGAGAGAGCTCTGTCATGTTTGATCCTGGGGCCCCAGGAAGAGATGAGCCATTTGCCTGATAGTTTGCAGCTGAAGAGAACTGAGCAGCTGAACAGCTTAAAAGGCCCAGAAAGAAACGAGCCCTATGCCAGAGACTGATACAGGAAGCCCTGAGAGACCAGGCAGAGATCGTCTGCCATCTTGCTTCAACATGTGGCAGCTGACTTTGGTAAGAAAGTCCATATTATGGTACCTTGAGTTGGATTTCCACAGCCTTGGGATTGTAAGTTTTTACCCCAAATAAATACCTTTTATAAAAGCCAGCAGATTTCTGGTACTTGGCATCAGCACCCTTTTTGCAGACTAATACACATACAATGGAATATTATTCAGCCATGAAAAGGAATATAGTTCTGATAAGTGCAACAACATGGCTGAACCTTAAAGACATCATGTTGAGTGAAATAAGCCAAACACAAAAGAACTTCACTGAAATGAAATAATTAGATTCAGAAAATTCATATAGTCAAAAGCTAGAATACAGTTTACCAAGGGCCAGGGTGGGGGTAGGGAATAGGGGATTAATGCTCAACTGGTACAAAGTTTCTGCTTGGGCGTAATGGGAAATTTTTGGTAATGGATGGTGGTGAGGTTAGCACAATATTATCAATGTAATTAAAGTACCACTGAATTGTTTATTTGAATGTGATTAAAAGAGGAAATTTTTGTGTTTATATAGATGTTATTAGAATAAATTGTTCTTTTAAAAAAGCCATAGGACTGAACAACACAATGAACCCTAATGTACACTATGGACTATAGTTAATAGTAGAATTAGAAAAGCATTCTTTCATGAATTATAATAATAAATCTGCCACACTAATGCAAAGTGTTAATAATAGGGCTAATAATGTGGGGGGAGGGATGTGTGTATCTGGTAATTCTGTATTTTCTGTATGCTTTTTCTGTAAACCTACAACTACCCTAATTTAAAAAAAAAATGATTCTTTAAAAATACTTACACAATATGCTTAGGGTCAGCAAGTATAATTAATGAAAAAAGAGGGGGAAAAAATTAAGGACCAGAAAGATGAAAAAACTACAAATACATAGATTTTTTTTCAACTTTAAAAAATACTCTATGTGCAACTTAATGTTAACAAACTTGAAAATCTAGCTGAAATTAATTTAGGCTAAAATTTGAATGTTAACATGCAACTATATCTGTTTCAGTTTTGGCTGAGGCTTCAAAAGGCAGAAATTAAAAAGAAAAAGCACAAATACTCCCAATGTCCAACATGAGGTGCTAAATGACCTGTGCAGATCCTGCACTTGCTGTTTCTTATCTGCTGCCAATTACCAAAGAAAGACTATGGAAGAGTTGGGTTATTGGAAATTAAAGGCCATTAGCTCACTGTTAGTTCCTTTCCCTGCCCCCCACAGAGAAAGCATGTCCCCTGGAGCCTAGGACACATAAGAGGCCACCTGACTCCCCCTTGAAAACAGATTCCAGTTGTGAAGCTGGAGAAGTACTGCTCTCTGTAATGTCAAGTTAAAGAAGCTTGATTCCTGGAGACCAAATGGGAAACCTACAGTGGGAATGTCATAATAGATGCATTGCAAAGGGCTCCCACCTCAGAGTGTCAGCCCGGTGAATGGAACCTTAGCGAAAACAGATGTGAGATAGGCTGCATAAGGAGGTCATGTGATCAGCTAAAGGCAAGCTCTACCTGAATCAAAAGAGGTGATCTAGAGGAGGGACTTCTCTGGAAAGCCCACAAAGCACTCACAGAGCAAAGATTTTGATTTAAACAACTGTTTCAGCCAGAGGGAATCACCACCAAATTATCATTGTGCCTTGGCCAGTTTGATTCTCCTCCATCTCCCCTCTACCCTGCAGGAGCCAAAAGAAAGTGACCTGGGGAATGGGAGCAGAGGAAGAGAGGAATAGGCAAGGTAACCAGAGAAGCCACTGACACACCCTTCTCCCTGCAGGCTGGTCTCAAACAGGCCTACATCAGGGAGAGGCAAAGCTTTAACTTGGACTGATATCCAACATTTGTTTTTAAATTATTATAGTGGGCATGAAATAGTAATTATAAAATGAGACTACTCTTGCAACTAAAAGGAATATGACAATTCCTAAGAGTGAGTGGAAGAAATATGAGGTCAGGGACAGGGAAAGAACCAGAGCCACAGAATGGGTTTAGATGGCAGTGTGGCTAAATGATAATGCAGCTTTTGATTATAAGCTGTAAGTCTATGAATCCCACTTCTCAGTACTCTGGCAACATATACTATTTGTCCAAATTGGCTCAACAGGAACTTGAAATCCTGTAAAGCTTCATATGATGGAAAGAAATTGAAAAAACTCCCCTAAATATTGGCTCATGTATTACACACTTTTAAAAATAAAAATCAATATTAAAGACAAATTATCATTAACTGGGAAAAAAGGAAGTGCTGCGATACCAATTGTGAGTAATAATATGTAAAGATATGAAGTGCCTTAAAATTCTAGATGGACTAATTATGTAATTCCCCCATCTGTACACAGCCCATTGTGGCACTCTAACATCAACTGAGATTAAACAGCCTTTAACATCACAACCAGTAAAACACCCTAGTGTTTTACTAGTGCCTTCTATCAATAATACAGTTATTCAGTCAGCATATTTCTTTCTTACAGAGCCCAAACTGCTTCAAGTCTATTAATAGTATGTTTATAAAAAATAAACATAACTCATAGTAAGATGCTTAGATAGGAAGAATAAAGTTTTCTAGTCTAAGAGATTTTGAAACCAAGTTATATGTCTAGAAACAAACCACAGAAATTCAGCATCTAAAGGCATGCAAATGAATCAGGAACAGGAAAAGGAAAATGATTCAATGTCCAATACAGACTCATTTCTCAATCAAAACTCATAGAAGTAGTTGACATAACTTTAAAAGGCATTTCTTCCACACTCACTCAATGTCTTTAAGAAGGCATTAGTATTTACAAACACTTTTGCACTCTTCAATTACCTACAGAAATACTAAAGATTATAGCCTAGTACTTTGCTCAAGATGGACCCAGGTTGGTAGCTTGGAACTTTATCAAAATGGGCACGTGGCACTGAGATGTTTCCTAGAAGTGTTCTCATTTCCTAGGGGGTGTATTTCATTGTAACCCAGGCCCCATCAATGATTCAGAGTACTGTGGTTTTGAAATGATTAATATGTAAGGGTTGTAATAATGTGAGTCATGTGAAGGGAAAAAGGTATGAGGAAATGAAAACATAGGAAAGCTCACCATAAATCTGTGAACATGGTTAGTCAGTAAATAAGAGAATATAATACAGTGTAGAACTCTGGTCATTCACATTTTCTCCCCATCAGGCAAATGCAGATTACTAATCTCAGAGGACTCATGTAATGAATCACAAATGAAAACTCTCATGAATTCTTCTCTGTATTATTCACTCAAAAGACATTTGTTGAGCTCTCCATATATGTCAGGGATTGTGCTAGATGCACAAAAGAATATATAGATGGACAGATAAATATATGATAGATAGATAGATAATTAGACTGATGATAGATATCCTCAAGGAGCTCTCAATTTAGGAAAGGCATCAGACAAGTAAACATTTTCTGCAGACTAAAAGGTCCAAAGACATAATTATGCACTCAGGGCCAGAACACAGATTTGAAACTCTCCTGGGGAATTTATGTGCCCAAGTCATTGAATTGGATTGGGACTTGATATATTTATAGTACTCAGTGTCAATTTTTTCCCCTGGAACACAAAATAATATTAAGTCCTGAAGTCCCTTAGGGATAACTTAGTGCAAGTTAGTAATGTGAATTTAAAATACTCCCTCATTTTTTTTCTCTCTAAAATCACAGGATACAGAAAAAGTACATCTTTTCTGAAAGTTGTTTGTCATTGTTAAAATGGGAAATTTCTAGACAGACAAGTTTAACTCTTAAGGTTTGCAAAGTCCTAGATACCAAACAACATGAGTTATGCCTCTCTTTTTAAATATGGCAACACAGAATATCACAATTTATCCCTAAATTAGCTGATTATCACAACTGAGTACATTTAAAGCAAGACCTGTGTGTTTTTTCTACTTGATGTACCCTATAGCACTTAGCATAATGCCTCACTTATAGTAAAGATTGAGTAAATGTTGGTTGAATTGGGTAGTAGAAACCCAATGCTAAGAGACTATATGACCATATCAATTAATGTGACATTTTTGTCAGTGCCACGTTGCCAGGTTCTCAAATGAAAAGACTGGCTCTTCAGGGATCTCCATTTTTTACTTTTATTCATCCATTCAAGCATAGTTTTGTTTATATGTATATTAATTATACACATATAAATTATATATATATAAACTCATTCAACCCACTATATGAATGTCTATTGTAAGTAAAATGCTGTGCTGTGCATTGTGAAGGGAACAAAAACACATCATACAGGGATCCTGTCCTCAAGAGCTTCACAGTCTAATAACATGTCTATGTAAAGTGCATATACATAAATACTTCAAACCCATGCTATCCAATACAGTAGCTACTAACCATATGTGGCTATTGAGCACTTGAAATCTTGTTTGGACAGATTGAGATATGTAGTAAGTGTAGGTACCCACTGGATTTTCAAGGACAATATGAAAAAATAATGTAAAATATTTTATAAGCAATCATAAAAAATCCTTGTGCTGAGGAAGTCATGGACACATGCTCAGCAGCCACCTCCCAGTCCTCACCTACCTGCCTCCTCCTCTTCTACCATGGGATCATGTTTCAGTCTGTTTCCATTCAACAATCTGGGGAAGATGTTAGATCTAATAAAAGGGTCTGACCGTGCCTTGAACCCCAAAACTGGGAACAAGCAGCCCCAGCTGCTTATCAGGGCAGGAAATCTCAGTGTCAGGATCCCCTCCCCCTGGGTCATATAAATACCCCACCTTTGGCAGCACAGACTTGTCTCTCCTCTCCAACACAAAGCAGGTTTTGAAGAGCTGCCATCCACCAATCCTGACCAGAGAAGTTTGGCCTCCCCAGAAGACCTGCCATGATAAGATCTCTTCCACTGCTCTGTTGAACCAATTGTGTTGTGTAAGTAATAAAGCAGTCATTTGCTTAAAGTTTCTGCTGTGCCTGAGCCTGTGTTCCCACAGCTCATCATATAGCAATTCACTCCACACTTTGGCATATTGAGTTAAATAAAATATTAAAATTATTTGAACTTATTTATTGTTAATGTTTTAATATGGCTAATAGAAAACATAAAGTTACTTAAGTGGCTTACATTATATTTCTATTGGATCATGTTAGTATAAATAAAGGATTATAGATGTTTAGAGATGCTAGTGATTACTTCCAGCTTTGAGGAGATAGGGGCTAGAAACCAAAGGGGGCTTAATGTAGGATATGGCATTTAAGGTAAGCTAGTTTCAAAAGCTTGAACCTATATGAGAAGCACAGGTAGAGGTCCCAAGAGGAAAAAACTTGAGTTTGATGTTATTCACAACCACTTCAGGCAACTTGATTTAAGATGTACCTTGGTTTTACTTAAGGGGCTCCAGGCTGATTGCAGCACACTTCCTTCCCTCCTTACATTTACATATAAAGTTCTTTTACCATCTTCAAAGCACTCTCATTCAGCCACATTTTCACATTTGGTTTTTACAACATCAACATAGATTTTATGGCATAGAGTAGTCCCTCCATTTGAGGATTATGAAACCAAATTTAGAAGATTCTAGGTAACATGCTCAGGTCACAAGGGTAGTAAGTGGTGGAACTAAATTTGGAACACAGATTTTCTGAATAGTTTTGCTTAGGCTCTATTTTAGTTTTCCAGCTGCTACAAACAAACAAACAAACAAACAAACCATGGGTTGGTTTAAACAACAGGAATTTACTGGCTAATGGTTTTGAGGATAGGAGAAATCCAAAATGAAGGCATCAGCCAGGCAATGCTTTCTCACTGAAAACTGGCATTCTGGGACTGGCAGCCGGTGATCCTTGGTCGTTGGCTTTTCTGTGCCAACAATGAACATGGCTTAACAATGCCCATGGTGGCATCCTCTTCTTTCCCTTCTGGGTCCCATTGACTTTCAACTTCTGGCTGCTACCCATGGATTCTCTCTTTGTGGCCTTGTAAGTTCTGCAGTAATAGTATTAAGACTCATTTTGATCCACTTAGACCACACCTTAACTGAAGTAGCCTCATCAAAAGGTCTTGTTTGCAATGGGTTCCCACCCACAGAAATAGATTAAGGTAAAGAACATGATTTTCTGAGGTACATAACGCCAAGCCACCACAGACTCTTCCAAGTATATCGCACTGCCTCCTCTCACAGGATCCCACTCTCCAAAGTGGTCTTGTAATCAAGCTAATATCTCAAGAGTCCTTCAAGTAGATTCCACCAAAGACCCAGGCGTCAACTGTGAACCCATGAGATAGAGCCAGCTTTACAGAGGTACTAGCTGCCCTGTGACAAACTTGTACTGCAGATGTTCAAGGCAAGTGACAAGAAATGAAAGGAGAAGGAAAACTTTTGTTGAGTGTGATGTGCTTGGCACTTTGTGCATTCTATCTTATCCAAATTTCACAGCACCCTCTAGGGATAAATATCAGATGCCATTTGAGGATTGGAGATTCACTAAAATACCTCACAATCCTGGTATTAGCTGTCATCCTCAAATTCTCACTATGTTTTCCTGAATTTATAGAATCCTCCTGTCAGATAATCCTTATTAGCTCCTTGGGATTAATGCCCATGAGGTCTGGGCTGTACTCTTATCGCATGAAATGATAACTACCCCATCCAATCTGAAGGCTTAACAATAAGATCCCTTGTGTTTACTGGCAGCCAACTATGAACTGAGCAATATGCTACAATTTTATATGATCCACATATACACACCATGAGTTAAGTCCAGATATTTCCCCCATTTCATAGATGAGCAGACAGTTTCTAAAACATTGTGACTTGTTCAAGGTCAAGAAACTGGTAAATGGCACAGTTGGGAATCTAATCTTTGACCATGTGTCTCCAAAGTCCAAGCTCTTTACCACTATGTTATTTTGGTTTCCATTATTCCTCAATGCCCTGAACAGACTGTGAGCAGTTGAGCAGGTCCATAAAGCCTATACAATTAGATAAATCTGCAAGGGTGCCAAGGGTGCCACTCCATGGTACAAAGAAAGTTGAATACCTGGTTCATCATCACCCTCTCTCAACATTTTGGCAGGCAAGGTGGGACTGGTGGTCATATTTGTTTACTTAATGGTTTGTTGCAGGCCAGTGCATCAGAGGACAATGGAGGATATTTGAAGGAAGCTTCCTAGTTTGCCTTGATGCTTTTTCCTAAGATAGGTCTCCAAGTCTATGGTCATCTATATAGAGGGAAACCAAATGACTAGCTGCAGATTACACTGCAGGTTAGTGACAAAGGAATGATTAAAATTTTCATCTGCCAAGTTACTGGCCTGTTTCCCAGCTCTACAGTATGATATTGCTTCCCCAGAGTTAGAAGGCAATACCTCGGTGTCTGATACACCATATGCTAGACAAGCCTGAAAATTTACTGTGGTTTCATGCCCCAACTTTCTTATATTACCATGATGATTGCATTGGGAATGAATTTTGTGGTAATGACATATTCCAGGCCTTGTAGAGGATAAGTAATTCACACCACCCCCATATGTGGGTTCTGGCTTCATGGGCTAGCAGGGGAGTTATCAGACTTTATATGATTCTACACACATTTCTGCTGACTCAGAAATGGACGTAAAACATAGAATAGCACGCTGGGACAGAGCAGAGTGCTTGAAACTCCCTCGGGGAGTCTTTGTTCCTGAATCAATGACTGGGTGTTACTTGCTCACGTGCAAGTGGATGCTTGCGTATGTGTGTACAAAATGCACTGATTTGGGTGATAGAGTAAGTCATTTGGAAATTACTCTAGAAAAATTCCATGCAATTGCTAATGTGACATTAAAATAGTGCTGATATCATAATGTACTCTTCTTGGCTTAGTTCTCTCATATCATTACTCTTAAAAAAGCACACAAAATAAAAAGCCCTAGTGAAATTTATGGCCGTATCTGGCTTCTTTCCCTATATCTGAGATGCACATAGCACTGCAATTTACATTTACCTGATCTTCCATGAAGTTGGACATTTACCAGTTATTCAGCAGACCTGATCATTTTCTAAGTGAGGAACTAGATGATAGATATTGCTCAAGTCCTTCTTACAGTAGAACAATAATAGTAATTGCTTTGATCATAATAAGGATAGCTTATGTTTATTGAGTGCTTAGCAGATACCAAGCACTATGTAAGACACTTGGCAGGGATTTGCTCCTCAAAACAACCTTATGGTATAGATGTCATTAATATCTACACTTCACAAATGAGAAAATAGTGATGAGTCGGGGTGCCTGCTCACAAAGACATGCTCGCTAACTCCAGAGAACAAGCTGTAAATCTCTATGCAAAATTTTCAAGAAGGTTAAGGACATGACATTTGGTCTCTTAGGGATAGATATAAGGGGAACTAGATTTCTGGACTTAAAATAGGTTTTAAATATAATAGAGTGAATAATTCACATTTGAGCATGAGATGTGCTCCAACTTGAAATTCCATAATTGGAAGCACAGTCTCATGTGAGCACAGTGCGGGACTCAAAGGCAGGACACTCTGAGAACCAACACTGAGAGCTCTCAGGTGAAGGCTCAGCTCTTACACAATTCAATTAAAAAAAAAAAAAAGGCCAGTCTGTCTTATAAATGATATCTGAACAAGTTTATCGGCTGCACATGTCCTAGAACTACACTAAATAAAATTTGACTTGCTTGCACACAACAGTAAAATATAACGAACCAAAGCATACATCAGAAATTAGGGTCGCAAAATTAAAATACACACTTTTCTGAAAGTTTGTTTGTGGTTCTAGTTACAAATAGTTTACAAATAACCTCTGAGTTTCAGTCACTTGTTGGAGGAAAAAACAAACATGCAAATAACAACTTACATGGTCTTAAACAATATCTATCATCTATTTACTCTCCAAGAAATCCTGTGCTAGAGTGTAGCACCATTTATGAGGAGGTGCATGTGAGGACATCTATGCTGGGGTTTGAACACATGTGTGCATTTACGTAGACCGTATTTAATAGTAATAATAACTGATGACTGTGGTTTCCCAGGTCTAGGATTAGGAAATGCAACCGCTCAAGTGACAGCCAAATCTGCAACCCAGATGTGAACAAAAAATGGGACAGAAAGTGTTAATTAAATTAAAGCTGAGTCCGTAATTCACAGCCCTTGCCAAGGTTCTCTCAGTACAAAAGGGCTCCCAAACAAGCATAAAATTTTGAACATCCCTGTTTACCTCCCATAAGTGTCCCCCTAGGAGTCTGTTGGTAATATGCATAAAGCAATGCTTTCTGTTTCTTTTTTCTTTTCCGAATAGTTTTACACATGTGAGTCTTATTCTGTGATGTTAACTCTGGGAAATCACTGATGGATTTTTACCATCTTATAAACAAACAAATAAAATTTCCTGTGAACTGAGGTAAGAGTCCATGGGCTTTTGTCCATTCCTAAGTGTAACTTTCAAAATATTCAGACTGGGTACACTATTGGTCACAAAGGTTCTGCCAAAACATTCCACGTGGACTGAAGGCAATGAAAAGGGGGATGATAGAGACTATTCTGCCTTTATTTTTTAAACGCTCTGATTCCAATCTGGAGATGCCTATATGAATAAGCTAAAATTATCTAAAAATTTCCAACCTTGACATTTCCAATCCATTTTTATGTCATGGTTTTAGCCTCATGTGTTAAATAATTCAGCCACTTGAAATGTATATATTTTAATAGTAAACATCTTCAAAAAGCAACTATTAAATGATTGCCCAAGTGTTTTGATTACATTGAAAGATTTTCCTAGAGATTACAGGTTTATTTGCTGTAATTTTCATATTGACTTCATAGAACAGACTATGCACATTATGAAATCATGATGATATTGTTCAAATCAAAACTATTTGAACAAGACTGACCATCACACATCATTGATTAACATCAGTATTCAGATAATAACACCAAATAATTGCCTAGCACTTCATTCATTCACTAATTTGTTAGATTATTATGTCGCTTGCATTATACTGTGTTCTAGAAATGTAAAACCAAATGATAAATTTTTCTCCTCTAGGGATATATAGAATAAAAATATGTCCATTAAAACGCAGTGAAATGTTATAATTGTTAGGATTGTTCTTCAGAATACAATTGTTTGAATACAATTATTCAAACAAATAATTTGAATGGAACAGCAAAAGGTTTATTTATGAGATGAAAGGCAACCTCTGGAGTTTAGCGTTACACAGCCTACATTGCCATACGAGACAACCCTGTGTCCCAGCCAGGTACACTTCTAAGCCTCTTTGTTAGTTTATGAAAAGGATATGCCTCCCTTCCTCCATTCTCCTTGAATCCTTCTAGTTTCCTATTGGTTACTCTGAGAGTGAATAGGATGCCAAAACACACACACACTAACAGGTTTCTTGAACAAACCTTTGCCAAACCTGGGCAGTCTCTTAACCAGGGCAAGCAGAGGACACAACAAATCATTGCAGTGTATTTACAAAGTCTGGGTTTCAGTGTAGCATAACAACACAGGGGCTTTAGCAAAAAGCCTCAGGGTGGGCATTGGATTTATAGTTATTGGTTAACGTGAGGGTAAAATACCTAGCCACTTTGCCTTGATTTGGGACAATTCCAAAAAGCTATCCAAGTTCCAGGGCTCTGCTTGGAATCTACAGTGGCCTCTGTAAAACTGCATCCTAGGGGCGGATGTGGCTCAAATGGTTGGGCGTCTGTCTCCCATATGGAGGGACCTGGGTTCGATCCCTGGGACCTCCTGGTAAAAACAAACAAACAAACAAAGAAAAAACCTGCATCCTGCTTCCCTCACTCTTTGTTGTTCCTAAGAGCACTCCCCAGTAAACCTCCTACATGCGAATATCCACCTCTATTATTTCTTGGAAAATGAAAGAGAGGGATAAGAGAATATAGTCAAAATCAAAGAGATTAAGCACACAGATGTTTAAGGACGGGATAGAAGAAAAAGAGATAAAAAAGGAAAGGTCGCAGAAGTAAAGAAGAACAGTAACAAGGATAAAAGAATTACAAGAAGATTCTGATATCTTATTGCTGATCTGGCAATTGGATAGATGAGCCGGGAAAATTACATTTGAATTTGAGTGTTTCAGCATATAAATTTGGTCATTCCATGCCAAATTAAAATCGGGAAAGAGGAATATTAATTGACAGTTAACAGTAACATCGTAAAATTTTTGAAGCAATGACAAAGAAGATATCATATCAATTCTAACAGACATTATAAAGGGGAATAGGATTTTTTCTTTTGGAGTAATTAAAATGTTCTAAAATTGACTAAGATGATGACAGTACAACTCTGAAATGAAAATGAGAGCCACTACGTGTACACTTTTAGTGGATTGTGCAAAGCATGGGGATGTATAACACAGGGAATATAGTGGGAGAACATAGACTGTAGTTAACAGGAAAAAAATGAGAATGTTCTCTCATGAGCCATAACAAAAGTATAATATTAATACAGAGTGTTAATAATGGGGTGGGTTGGGGGAAAATACACCAAATGTAAGATATGGGCTATAGTTAGTAGCAATATTTTGATGATGCTATTTCATAGTGTGCAATGAAAGTTTCACAATAATGCAAGGTGTTGGTGGTGGGGTGATGTATGGGAGTGCTATATGATGATAAGCATGTTTGTTATGTAAGTTCACGACTTTTACTATAGAGTATTGTTTATATATATTCATGTATGAATGATATACTTCAATAAAATTAAATATATATAAAAAAACGAATTGAACTCTAGTCAATGATATGCATGCTGAAGTGTTAGAAATGAAGTATACTGATATCTGCAAATTTCTATGAATTGCAGTAATCACCCCTGTCAAAAAAAAAAAAAAAAA
>JAQZBX010023250.1:0-30984 GCA_029593785.1 Cabassous unicinctus | reverse complement strand
GATTCTGTCCTGCCTGGAAGACCCTTCTTCAACTGCTCCCTCATCTCTCTTCTTTGGCTGCTTCCCATCCCTCATGATAGATTCCTCCACTGCCTGCCCCTGAGGATGGCCAGTCCTGGCCTTGGAGCATTGGACTTGGTTGTGAACTGAGTCCTACTGACTGTGTGGTTGTGTGAGGGGGTCTCTGTAGACTGAGGAGCAGGTTGGAAAGTCGTGAGCCCATTGAAGGTAATGCAAGCTCAGTAGCTTACTTTTTTGTACCAGAGAGCAAAGCACATTTGGTTCTGGTAGAACTGGATGGAATGGAAGTCTCTCCTTGTTCTACCTGTTTAAACTTAGCAAAGAGCAATACTTGTGGGACAGAATCTTTTTTGAAAAAGGAAGGAGGAAGCTGAGAAGGAGGACCCAGGCCTTCTACGTTTGTTTCAACCAGATCTGCTCTGTCATTATCTTATGAAATAGAGTTCTGCATAAGATTTTGTTTGCGAAAAAGAAGTCTGTTAACAAAGACTAAAAAAATGAAAACCATTTGTCTTGTCCAGTCTTTTCATTATACAGATGGGTAAAATGTGCAATAGCAAGGTTATTTGTAGCTAGGGAATATCAGGAAAACCACATGTCTTTTCCCTCTTTTGAATTAGAACAAAGACCTTGTGGGTTTAATGAAGACTTGTTACTACTAGATACATTGAGGTCAGAATTAATCTGTATTTGGATTGTCTTTCCAGAAAACATTATTCCCATCCTTTGGCAGGGATGCTCAAATCATTTGAGATGGATGAGAAATATTCCTTGGAAATAATAACTTCTCCCTTAGAAGTGTTTCATGTACTGCAAAGTTGCAGCCATATGGTTCCCATAAAGCTTCTGCCAAAATTCCCGTGGTTCTCACAAGAGCTCCTTCTTCCTCTGTTTGTTCAATCTCCTGCTGTGAGTGGCAGACATGGGAGAGACAGGCAAGCTGCAGAGGCAAGTCAGCAAAATAGAATTAAAGCCCTATAACCATGATGTTGTCACTGTAGTTGGGGTCTCCATCCTTGGTTTGCTCATAAGAGTGGGTGTAAGGACCTAGAGGACTGTCTGGAATAGATACCATGGAAGCCACTCTGTTTTACCTAAAAGCTGGAGGAGAGGCAGTAGGCAAGTGTTAGGCCTCCTGGAAGGGCTGGGGGCTGGGGGACAGTGAGGGGGAGAAGCCTTTTGCAACTTTCACTTTATGGAGGAAAGAGAGAATGGTACCTGGAGCCTTGTCCGAATTTGTAAAATAACATAGAGAAAGAGAGAAGAAAGACCACCACTCCTGATATGTTCTGCCAGGCAGCCGAGAAATGGCTTGGTGCCCTTGTGGGCACTGGTTTCTTTTCTCCTTTCCATGAGTGCTTTGAGTTCCTTCTGTTTCTTGGTAAGCTGTATGCTTATCTCAAACTGAATTGCGTTTTATTCAAGTGAATGGCAATGTCCACCTTTTAAAAAATTGCAAAATTCTATTGAAGGTAAACGGCAGCATGACAGGATAGGCTCTTTGAGTCTGCAGTTGTGGAACATCTGCTCCTGCTGGCTCATTTTTGACTGCACATTTTGAAACAGAATCTTTGAGATTAACGAACAATTAGCTCCGGAAAGGTGCTTGCTAAGTTAGGTGTGGATTCATTTTGTGAACCTCCTGTGTGCTTTTTATTTTTGTTTTTAAATCTTTACTGTTGGCTTACATGGATCATTCCATTTTCATTTTGCTAAGAGTTCATAGTAGGTGAGGTGAAAAGAGAATTTTGGCACCTTCCAAAAGTTACCCTAAACAAACTAATAAAAATCATTAGTCCAGTCTAGCTGTGCTTGGCAAGCCCAATGGGACTTATATTTCTGACCTGATATCACTTCTTCCCCAGTTGTCCTGTCGTTTGACTCATCAAGAGAAGATTTACTGGACATGTTGGGAAGTGGGGAGGTGAAATAAAGGTCACCAAGGAATAGCATACATGCTGGTCCTCCTTCTATTTAGAGGGCCGTTTGTGTAAGTTCCCTGAGTGATCTCGCCCCGCCTCAGTAAGTGCTTTCCACTGCACTGAGCTGTGGGGCAGAGCTGACATATCCCCAGCTGCCGCTCTGGTCAGATCTCCTGGACCATCTTGGAGTGTGTCTCTGTGGATGTAGCAGATGGGGCCTGAGGCTTCTCCGAAGACAGTAGCTCTCCTTCCCCCATCTCCATCTTCCCTATTTGAACTGTCTCTGCATGCTTGAAGATGAGGTAATTAAATACATCCTTGAAGGAAATAGCAAACAATAAAATCCTCCTTCTTTCCTTATTCTGGGGGAGTGCAATCCCTTAAACTACCAGGTTTTCTTGTCAAATGAGTTATTGTTTTTCAAAATATAGTCTGAGCAGCATCCTTTATAATTAAGGCTTCTGGCTTTCAGTTTAAAGTGATATTTGCCAGTAAAAGCCTGCCAAAAAATAAATAAATAAAAGAAGGCTTACCGTTAAATATTGATTTGAGCTTGGAAACCGGCTCCAAATTTTGTTACACCAGTCTTGATCTCCACGGCCTCTGGGCATCTGTTTCAATTTGGTCAAATTGAAATGGGGAGGGACAGTGCCAGGCTAACAACAAGGTGATCCAATATAGTAGGATGAGTTGTATTTGATGAAAAAGAGCCAGGCAAAGGCATCTATAGATCCTGGGGATAGGCGAGCCAGGCTCAGAATAAATAAGAGCTGATGGGCATCTTAACCTATCCCATGGGCTGACCTGAGCCAGGGATTATTTTTTTGAAATGTAAAAAAATGTTGAGTTATCTTTTGAGGGCAGTATGCTTTGTCTTTGTGCCTTTCTGCCTCTCCTACTATATATAAGCTTTTCTTCCACCTGATCTGGAAGGACAGTTTTCCCCAGGATCCTTTCATGCCACTGGCAGCAGTATCAATAAGAAGCCCAAAGACAAAACTTTTCCTATGAGCCAAATTCCTTAGCCCCTGCTCCGAGTTTTCTCCTACTGAGGGTCTCAGAAGAATTCTTTCCTTCTGAGTGTATGTGCTTGAGAATTGCTATTATCTATCTCTGTCTCTGACAAGAGAAGGCAAACAGGAAGGGTGAGGGTTAAAAGTTCCTGGGGAAAAAAAAGGGCCCTTGATGAAACCAAACTCCGAGGGTGCAAAGTGCCTGAGATCTATTAGTTTTGACAACCTCAGTTATTCCGGAGCCTCTCGGCATCTGTAAAGTTAACCAGGGCTGATAAGAGATGATGAGGCAGGGTACTGGTTTGTATTTCCGGGCTCATAAATATTTCACAATACCATTTTCTTACAATCAGATACATTAGTTTGCCAAGTATGTTGCTTAATGTTCACTCAGTGATGGTGTTTAACAAAAGCCCTGCTTTGAAATCAGTGGCTATGGGAGCCGCAAGGTATGCATGGCTCACCACTGTACCTTGCTTTCCAATGCATGTTCTAATCGGGTGAAAGACTTGGTATTTGACCTCTAGAAGCTGCTGCTGTCTGCCTTGAAAAATATATTGTTATGCTCTACGGGCAACAAAACACATCAATCTTCGCCACATTCTCATATTCTTTCTTGTTCTCTCCCCCAGCTCTGGCAATGCCCTTGTGTTTCTTTCTACTTCACACCATGGGCAGTAGAATCAGGCACCAAAGGGTGAATTTAATTTGGAACAAACCTTGGTCTTGACAGAACTGCCTTTACCCAGGCTCAAACACAACAGCCTGCAATTTCCTGAGGCTGTGCCTCGCCTAGTGCTATCACAGGCTCTAAAAATTAAGTTCAGCCTCAGCACCTCTCAAAGCTAACGCAACTTTGAAAAAAAAAAGAAAAGAAAAGAAAAGAAAAGGAAAGTGGAATGGACGCAGAAGTCAGCCAAGTAGCAACGGTTTTCTCCCTGATGTAATCAAACGGAGTGCACGGGTATCACTTGATTAACAGCTGCGGTATTAATTTCCCTTTTTGGTTGCTTGACTCACAGCAAGAATCGTGTCAAGGCAGCAGAGAAGCAATTAAATTGATTTTAATCTTTGTCAGAGAAGATAACATGCCTCTTTCTCTTCTCATTTAAATAATTAAAGTTTCAGTAGGTATTATTTCTGGCTTTAAAGAAATTGGTATCTTAATGTAATAGAATCCTTGTAATTATGTACTTAATGGTTCTTAATAAGTTAATCATGGTTTTTCATTTAAAATGTATTTTTTACTTATTAAACTTTTATTTGTTATAGTAGCTTGGCTTTTAAGAAGACGGAGGAAAACACAAAGAATGATAGACATAAAATAGTTCTGTCATTTCTCATTATTAACCGTCTCAACAGCTATGTCTCCCCTCCTTTTATGGTGTCTTGGACTTAAGTTTGAAGTAATATTTTTACATTTCAGTGCATTTAAAAGAAGCCCACTTCTTTGAATGGCAACTTCCTTAGTTTTAATGATGATGGGGTTTGGGCTTCTATGAAAATTTGCTTTATAGAAAATTCTACATGCTCAAATTGAGTGGAGTGCCTTTAATCTTAAAATTTCATTGAGGTCTTAGAGAAATATTGAAAAAATATTACTTACAAGAGGTTTCATTGCCCTTTGATATTCAGTTGGTTATTATATAGTTATTTTACTCATCACTCCAACATTGTGAATTGCATTAGATATATTTCAAAGAAAAGGAAACAGAGGTAGAGAATGTAGAACAAGTGGCCTTCCACATGAGATGCTGAATTTTAGCTATGATGCATGTATAGCCTACAGGATATTGAACATTACATAATTTACCTGAAATAAATCTGAGTCACGACTGCTGGGATGAGTGACAATTGAGGGAAGTGTTCTCAACTCAGACCTTAATCAAGAAGTGAGCTTTGCACCAAAAAGTTTCAAAAAACGCTCCCTCTCCAGCATGCTGAACACTAAGAGGGGAGAGCACACATCACACACACAGAGAACATGGGCCTTGGGCCAGAAGCATCAAGGTCAGTGAACGGTAAAGTCAGTAGCCTGGAGCGGGTTCCTTTAACCAAGGTTTGGTGGTGGGTGGGGCCAGGGCCAGGAGGAGGTGATGCAATCCTCTGTAAAGGTAAATTGATAAAGGTTGAGTGCCTCAATCAGTACTTTGAGAAGACATCCACTGCTAGCTCCTTTACTGGGAATTACAAAATGTTACTGCCTCTGGGTAGATGGACTACAGAAGGGCACCTCTTCTTCCCGGCATGGCTGTCAGAGAGTGGGCTGAATATTGGCCTTACTTACTCTCCCACCCTGTGTTTCTGTGCAGTGCACAACCTGCACAACTGTACATATTTGAGAACAAGCATAAACAAAGTTTAACAACTTCTGAAGCAAGAAGTGAACATATTAATGCAGATAGCAGGGGAGGTGAGCAGCATGGGCAGACAGAAGCCTCCCAGAGACAGCAAGAAGAAATCTCTAGACCAGCTCATGGTTGGCACTTTTATTTTGGCCACGCTGATTAAGATTTATCACCAGTCCCTTAGGGAGGAGGATTTGGAAACTTGGAAACACACTGCATGTCCTTTTTAGTTTGTAACAGTGTATCTTCAGTCATTCTCATTTAATCCTTTTGTCAGATCCTTAAAATCCCCTTTGGGAGCATTTTTGAATATCTGAAGATGTTGATTCCTGTATGATTGTGCCATTGAAGGTTCTGAAGCCCAGAATTTTAAAAACCAGCTTTTTTGTTTATGTGAACATTGAGCCATGGGAAGGATTTAGACAGAAAAGGGAAGGGCAGGGCATTCCAGGCAGAGGGAATATTTTGGCAGGCCATGCAGGCACCAGAGAGCATAGGTTCTTTTAGGAATTATTTTGAGCACCTGATTAAATGTGGGCTTCCCAGGAGATAGCGAATTTATTAGGGCAGACTTTCTGCCCAGGAGGAGCTGGACATCCACCCTACTTGATCCTCACACAAATTCCATAAGATGGTGAGAAAGATCTTAGCAACTGAAAGTCACTAGAGGGAAATTGGAGCCTAAAAATTTGCACCCTTGCCTTACGGCTACTCAGCTAACTCTAGGTAAACTGGGGTAAGAACCCAGCCTCCTGATGCCAACCTGCAGATTTCCACAAGGTCCAAAAAGGGCGATAGCTTTTCCCTCTTTCCTCAGGCCAGAGAAGCAAACTTTTAAGAATAGCAGTATTATCATTATTAATTATTATCACATGAGAAGTGAAGGAAGACAGTACAGTCAGGTTCCTTCATTTCTCACTACTAGTAGTAAAAATATGAAAAATTCTTACAAGGTGAATTAGCAGGAATGAAATGCAATAAAAGGTGTGTGCAAGTAGACAAAGTTGATTAACAACCAATATCTCCCCCAAAGAGTACTGACCACAGGAATGTTTCTAAAGGGACTCCAGCCCTGTTTTGGGATCTATTATATTTGCTGTTTTATCCCCTATTCCCTAACCCAATGTCTGGAATGGAGGATTCATTCATTCATTCATTAACAAATATTTATTGAGCACCTACTATGTGCCAGGCACTGTTCAAGGTACTGAAGATATAGCAGTGAACAAAACAGTTAAGGTTCCTTCTCTAATAAGGCTTATATTTGGGTTGAATAATTTAATGTTCATACAGGTAAACAACTGAGATATGCATTATGAAGAAAATTAAACGGGAGATGTGATAATGACTAGACAGGTAAGTGGCTGGGTGGAAAGGGAGGCTTCTTTGTGGAAGTGACATTTGAACTGAGATCTGAATGTCAAGATTCAATTGTAGGAAGCAGCTCGATGTGTCCAAGAAATGGGAAGAAGAAGTGAGTGGGAGGGGGTCATAGGTGCTAATGTCAGGACAGGACGTGGGTGACGGAGTTGGGACCTGTCACAGGCCAGCACAAACTGCTGTAAATAGCGTTGAAAACCCACTTTGCATCTTATAAAGTTTCTCCAAAACCTAAGGGTGCAAGTCACACTGCCTGAGAGTTTCAGACTCCCCAGATGAAATTTACTATGTCCAGGTCAGAAACATCTTTGTACCCAAGGGAGAATCATCAATGAAGCTATTCTTAGAACCCAAAGCTTTCCTTCCTAAAATCCTGGAAAGGAGCAACGCCTTGAACGCCACAGGAAACCCATAAACATCTAATTTGCACCACTGCATGATAAAAGCTGCTTGCTTCTTCCACTCATTAGCAACACTCAAAAATAGATTCTAGCTCTTTGCCTGCTAATAAGGATATTTACATTTGTTCTTTGTACCAACTGAGTAAGCTCTGTTTATCCCCACCATTCATCTGCAGCTCTGGTCCACCTGATCCATTTTTGGAAAGCTGTTCTGGGACAAACACTGTGGTGGAAGATGCGAATGTTGTAGAATTCATTTAAATGAATACCTTTGGATTCCCTGGATTTCTAAGTGAGAAATCAGAATCTATTTGAGTTTTCCTGAATGACGGGAAGTTAGTCATTGTATTCTAGTACCAGTAACAAGCTCTTTATCCTGCAGATGACATTAGTCATTGCATAGGCAGATTTTAAGTCCTTTAAGATGGGAAAAATCTTATTTATCTACGTACTCTGTGCTATACAAGTCAATGTTTTTGTACATAATGTGCCCAATACATTTTTAATTGAATTTTAATTAATGACGCCCTGAATTTGAGAACAAGGTCAAGAAAATCTTTCTAGTGATTGAACCTAATAAAAATTGAACACAAAATGAATTGAACTAGCCACCTGGAGAGCTGACCCACACAGGGAGCTGGCTTATACACGTGATGCTACTGGAACCAGTGGGTCCTCTAGCTGCCAATCAGGAAGACATGGAAATAATAGTGCTATTGTTAGTTGATACAAAGAATGGAAAGTAAGAATTTCCCAGTGTTTTTTAACCCAGTCCAAGGAAGTAAGACAATGCATTCAGTGGACACAATCATTGGGCTGGCTAGACTGAGGATTTGTTTTGGTGGCTTTATCACGATTTCCATGAGATATCTAATTCCCTCCACTCTCATTATGAGGCAAGGCTCCCATGTGTCCTGGGCATACGGCATTGCATGTTTGCCAGATACAGGGTTCAAACTTGCCTCTTCCCTTTCTCTTCCCACAATGAGCAATCACAAGGTGCTGCTCATGAGTATGATGCCCAGTGTTGGCCTCCCCTCTGGAAAAACTTAAAGTGCAACAGTAATTTCCATCAGTTTCTCCCTAGCCTCTCCCCTTTCCCGCCACCTAACAGAGCAAGCTCCCAGGCTTCCCGCTGTACATCCCAAGTTATGTGGGTGTGTCTAAAATGTCCAAATTTCCTAAAGATTTTTGTGAATGTATGAAATGTCTATGAGATCCAAAGTGTAGGATTCTAATTCTATCTTTACCACACATATGGCTCTTAGCACTTTATAGCTCAATTTTCTGCTTAAAAGGGTGCCGCTTATAAACTAGCAAATACAGTAAGTGACTAATTAGCCAAATTAATGAGGGCTTGTTTACTTAAAGTCCCCAGTGTCCTTGGAACTTGGGATGTTTCGTTATTACAATCTGCAAGTGGTTTCCTCCAATTAATTTTTAACATACGGCTCTTGCCTCTTCTCAGTAATGTGTAATATCCCAATTCTTCAAAGGGGTTTGCAAACATTAACTCCTTAATCCTCGTAGGGAACCACTGCAAGATTGAAACAAAAAAGAACCATAGTGCTTTTTTGTTGACACTGCTTTTGGCATACTTTACAAATTCTAGTCTAGACTTCTTGAGGCTGCTTGGTAAAGTGCAAGTATTAAGAAAGGGGTAGAAAGCAACAAACACAGAAAGAGGTGAAAGGAGTTACTCCTTGCCACAGAATGAATGAAAAATAAGCTAAGAAAAGTCAGTCCCCTTACTTCCAGCCCTTATTGAATCACCTGATTGGAGACAATTCAAATATAACTATGTACATGGAGACATGACTAAAGCATGGGCAGAAGTGAGGTGTGTCTCTTGAGCATCTAGAACACATTTAGAAATGCGGTGTGCCTCCAGAGCATCTAGAAAACATTCGGTACTGAGGTGCATCTAGAACTCAGGCTGAAGTAAGGTGCACATCTCCAGCCATTCAAAAGTGAGAAACTGGTGTCAGTGATTGGATTCTAATTTCTTCAAAACTGTCGTCAGTTCCACTTTGCTTTAAAACTTTCAAATTTTAATAATTCTATGATTAGATTTTGAAAAAATCCAATCTCATATATTTTAGGCTATGTAACATAGGTATTGTGTTTGGAATGGTTTTCTTAAAAAAGAGGAAAAGAAAGACTTGTTTTACCACCACTTACCAAACTCAAGAAAGAAATTTCTAAAACACGGCAGTGACCTAGTTAGAATAATTTACATTTAAGATTCGATGCACGAGGTTCCAAGAAAGGAAGATTTGGCATCCTGATAGTAATGAAAACATTAAAAGCAGGAGAAAGATGCAGAGTCTGTGTGTGCCAATTGCCCACTTAAATTGTAGAGTGGGTAGGCTTTCAGGTAGACTTTGAGTAAAGGGAGACGGTTTGGCTGACTTGTGAGGAGAGAGGGGTATTCCAGGTGTGGAGAGAAGGTAAAATGGGGGTTAAGTAGAGAAAAGTTTTGGTGGTCAGGGGGAACTGGGAAAGTTATATAGGCCAGCATTTCTTTGCAGTGAGTAATAATTCAGGTACTTGGGAAAAGAAGCAATCATCCCACCCATATTTAGAGTGTTAGCTAACATTGAGGAAGACAAATAATGGGCCATTCATGGCTTAATAACTCTCTCTTCTTGAATCCATTTGATGCATTATCTTCTTAAGACAGACCCTTGTCAAAGCTCTTTGATGACTCTCCATTGTTAAGAGTACAAAATTCAAGCTCCATAGTTTGGATTCAATGTCTCCCACAATCTGACTCTTTTCTGACTTTCCATTCTTTTCTCCTTTTTTAAGTCTTTCTGTTTCTCAGGGGAGTAGGGCTGGTTAGAAGTCACAAGTTTTATGTATTTCTGATGGATCCACTGTTTTAGGAGAATAGGCATTTGAGTGTTATGAATATTTGAAGAAAAAAAAATCACATATGAGTGTCTTTAGTCTTTCCCATCACCTAATCTGTTAAAAAAAGTTTCCAACTCTTCCTGCACAGTACTTTGCTTGTCTTGTGCACAGAGGAGTGTTCTGCTCATGTCAGGCCAGACCTCTTGGGTTTGGGATCCATAAATGAGAGAGCTAGGTAGAAAGAGTTAGAATGACCAGAGTGCTCAGACTAGACCTGCAGAAGGGGAGCTTTTAGGGACGTTTGAGTAAATGTCACTAGAGGAGTTTCAAGGTATGAGAAAAATAGATGGGAGAAGAAATGTAACTGAAAAAAAAAAGTTAGATTGGACTATATAGTCCCTTCATGGTGTTCAAATGTAATCCAAAGGGACTGAGTAATTTTGTGCTTATTTTTTGGTTTTCTTGCCTGTGGCAACTCTGTTACTGGATCAGCTGGGACATGGTTTCAAAAGGGTTGACTTGGATGAGAGTGAAGGTTTAGAAACTAAGTGAACATTAGGTAGAATTTGGTCCCATTTATGAGATTCAAATCTGTTTTATTTAGAGTTTGTTCAAAGTTATCTTTCAAGACTCAGCTCTAGCATTACCGTCTTGGTGAAACTTTTCCTGATAGCCCCCTTTTATCCAATGAAACTGATCCTGCCTTGCATAGACTTCTCTCTTTGCACCTATAGCATTTGTATAGATTAAAATGTGTCCTCCTGAAGATATGTCCAAGTCCTAACCCGAGGTCCCGTGAATGTGATCCTATTTGTAAATGGGATCTTTGGAGATGTTAATGCTTAAAATGAAGCCAAACTGGATTAGGGTGGGTCCTAATCCAGTATAACTGGTATACTTATAAGTAGAGGAAATTGGACACAGACAGACAGAGAGAAGATGGCCGTGTGGCAGAGGCAGAGGTCGAGTTCTGCCATGGGTTACCAGCAAGCCTCTGCCAGAGCCCTGCAGACTTCTGAGGAAGCATGGCCCTGTCGATGCCTTGATTGCAGAGCTTCTAGTCATCCAGGACTGTGAGACAGTAAAATCCAGTGGTTTTAAGATGCCCAGTCTGTGGTACTTTGTTGCGGCAGCCCTAGCAAACTGAGGCAGCATTTTACCAAATTTATTTCTCTCCACTATGACTTGTTTGAAGGCAGGGACCACCTTAGCATCCCCTGAGCCCAGCACTGCGCCTGGCACCTAGTAGGCACTCAATGCACATTCATTGAATGAATTGCTTCTTAGCCAGAGTTCCTGCTTCTTGCTGCCCTGCATTTCACTCCACACTTACATACCACTGACTAATTAATCTTCCTGAAGATCAAAAATCACATAGTGGCTCCATACTGTCTATTAAAATTAGTCTAGATTTATTAGTATAGCATTCAGAGTTCTTCATAATTTGCCTTTGAATTACTTTTCAAGTCTTACCTCTTACTCCTGGCCTCTACATTCTATTGAAATTGGATAACTTTAGTGATTTTTCTTTTTAAAAGAAGAATCTTACAAAATATGCCAAAAGACCTCTTGTCATTCCCAGAACTTGCACTTGCAGATTGGCTGGTAAGGGAGCTGGTTTCATGTGCTGCCCCCAGCAACTGTTGAATGGACAGGGGGGAGAAGTGACTTTCAGGTAATATAAAAAGAAAAAAGAAAAGCTATGGTAAACTTAATACCATCTCCCACCCCCCTCCCCAAAAGGGAAGAGAAATGGGACTGTCTTTCCTCTCTTCTAGGCTTCCCCTCCTTACCATTTCAGGCTTGGGCAAGTTGCTCTTTTGTGGTTTTCTCTTTCAAGGCTAATGATCACTTGAAAACAAACAAATGAAACAGCACTTAATTGCATCCCTATACAAAAGTTCCAGGGAGGGAAGGTGGGGTGGGCTGGGTGGCTGCCTATACCACACCTATCCACACTTGGAGCCTGGGGTAGAACGGGGCTGTTACTTCCTTATTTTCTGTTTGGGTTCTTCCAGCGTCATGCTTCTGAACTGTGATGCCAGGTCCAGCGAGACCTTGACCTAGACTAGAGGCTGGCACAGAGCCTTCTCCTTCTTGGCCAATTCCCTGTTAGACCAACATTTGCAGGCCCTGACGCTTTTCTCACCTAGTTCCTTTAATTCTCACTATCACTCCAAGGAATACCCACCTCTCACAGCCAGGTGAGAATGCAGAACACACCACTAGAGCTTTGCTAGTTCTCTGGGTTTTCTTCCTTCCAGACAAAGTAACTGGGGTGGAGTTATTGGACCCTAGGATTTTTAAAGAATTAAAAAAATATATATATTTTCTGACCTGTGGTCATCCTGATTGTATGAAAGTACTCAGCTATCCTCCGTGCTAAGTATATATGCAGACCTTTCGAGAGCCTTCCCAGGGTCATCTTCTCCGAATATTTTTATAAATGGCATAGGAGGGGTTAACTAAATTCCTAAGTGTAAGCAAGGGAAAAGTCTAGAACTGTGTTCTTTCTTTCTGTAGCCACTAGCCACACGTGGCTATTGAGCACTTGAAATAGTCTGATGCAGATGAGCTGTACGAATAAAATACATGCCAGATTAAGGAACTCAATTGAAGAAATCATGTAAAGTATGTCATTAATACATTTTATATGACATATTGAAATGATAATATGTTGGATATATTGGGTAAAAATATGCTATTAAAATTAAGCTCATTTTGTTTTTTCTTTTTTACTTTTATAAAAAATGTGGCTACCAGGAAATTTAAATTACATATGAGCTTAAATATATTTCAATTGGACAGCATTGGTCTAGAGGATCTCTAGAAATATGTGCTTCTAATTAAGTACACCTTACACTTCTACAAAACCTTTTATTTATTTTTGTCTGGGACTGCTTATATCTACCTTTTAAACTAGCTTAGAATTAAACTGCCACTTTTACTTTAAAAACATCTGGCATGAAACACCCAAGCATAATTATTTTTCTGCTACAACCATGTTGCTATAGGAGCAAAGTTATAGTATAATAAAGAACAACTTGAGCTAATAACTTGTATATGAAAATAGTTACATCTTCATTGTGAGGAACCACGAGACACCCATACTGTTTCATTACACACACAAATCCCTTTTATAATCATGCTTTTTCATTCGTCTGGCATGCTTTTATTATTATTAATACAACAGTGAAAACTTCCTATATATCAGGGTGAAAGCATCTATTTGGGATAATCAAACCTATAAATCTCACGACTGCTTAGATATAACCAATTAACTCTCCTTCCTCATAACTGCAGTATACCATGTGGTGCAAAAAAAGTGGTAGCGTGCTTCTTCTAGCAGCACTTTTGACTGAGTGACACAGTGACAAGGTCATGGAAACGAATGGGCGGTACAAGTGTCTGGGTTCCCCCAAAGTGCTCATTTTAAACTCTGATAAGAAATGCTTCTATTTCTTGAGATGTTGACTTCCTTACTAGCTATGTCAAAAGTGCCCATCAGTACAGTAGCAAGTCCTTCTTTGTATATTAGCAGAGTCCTTCATTATACCTCTCCGTTGTTTGCTCCATTGTTTGAAAACAGAAAAGTTGTTTTTTAATTAAAAAATCAGGGGTAATACTTTGTAAAGAACTCTGGTCACATTTCACACCTATTCTGTGATATTGCTTTGTTGCTTAGCCTATAGCACCAAACTGTTGTGGTTGTGTATATTTGTGTGTGTGTGTATGTGTGTGTGCGTGAGAGAGAGAAAGAGAGAGAGAGCGAGCAGCAATCTGTAGATAAAATGCTCTGCAGTGGTCAATATGCAATGTGGGAGTAATATGGGTGATGATCTTTTATTTCCATTTGCTTTTATCTTATTATAAAAGTTCCTGGTCACAATGTTTAAATGGTTTGATTATTGCCTACCTAAACATTTATTGAATTCACTAGTTGTATCAATAAAGGACAACCTACACTTCAGACTTTCAAAGGCCAAGAAGTCACACTTCTTGCTCACATGAATTCTAGCTCGACTGTGTATGGTGTTTGCATGTGTGCATCCATGCAAGTGCATGTGTGCGTGCTTGTGTGTGCACGTGTATGTGTGTGTATCATCTGGCAACAATCTCTTTTGGACATCTGGGACTGGGATCTTGGTTTTATTGAATTAAAATTTGCCCCATGATTCTAATGCTGTTTTTTTCTTAAGCTGTGATTTTAGATATTGTTTGCCTCTGAATTCTTTCAAGCTTATAATAGCAGACTTGTGAAGTGCTTAGATATGGTTTAAAAAACCTGAATAAAAGAATACTGAGGAAACTTTCATATTTGTACACTTCTCATTCAATATTGTTTCTTGCCTCAAAATCTCTTCCATAAAACATTTCAGGTTTCAATCTCTGTTTGAGTCATTCATCATTCCTATAAACTATAGCTGACCTTTTCATAAATTTGTTTTTGGATAAAAATGATGACTTAGAAGTTATTTTGCTAAGTAAAACCCTGCCAAAACCTGATAAGTGTGGTCCAAAAAATCCAAACCTGTAAAATGCAGGTTCATGATAATGGGAGGTTAATATGTAATGGAAATGAGCTAGATCAGATAGCTGGTACAAAGTTCCTGGGGTTTGACTGGGGGATCCCAGTCTGTCTCCATGCCAGCAACAGCTTGATGCCATGCAATGAGGGTTGTCCTTTCTGGCTTAAATATCATTGGCATCCATCCAGGGTCCTATGGATGCTTGGGAGTTCCAGAACACCAGCAGCAACTCCAGGAATCTCCTAGTTATTTTGTGCCCATTTCTTTGGCCTGATCTGGTGAGATTGAGCCAGAGGAATTGCAGGGACCCAAGGACCCACTTTCTTCCTGTCCACCACTGAGAACAGGTTGCCTGACATTTCTACCAAGCTTCATCTTCTCCTCTACAGTCCCATTCCATGCCTTTCCTCACTATATAAGAACTTTACCCCACCAGATCTGAGAACAGGCTTAGGTAGAAGAAAGGAGTTAATCTCATTGTATCCAACGTGTGGGACCCATTATTGCAGAGTTTTGCTGCTAATTGGTTGCATTTAGTGGAATATCATTAGGAATGAACTTGGCAAATCTGTGCTCTCCACCTACATATGTAGTTCTAGATTTTAGCTCATGATTATAGATGCTTGTAGCATTTTGGCATTATTTATGAATTCCAAAAATAGATATTGGATTATGTTTGTAAACTGGTCTGTTCCTCTGGACATGATTAAATTATGTTTAGGGCCTTGATTGGGCCATGTCAGTAGGGCATTGAGTCCCCGCCCCTTGGTGGGTGGGGACTCACAGATAAAAGACATGGCAAAGGACAGAGTTGGAGTTCTGATGTGGAGATTTGAACTGGAGCCTGGGAAGTGAACACACAGGAGAAGAACACAGAGGAATAGAGATGGCTCCTTAGACACAGCAGAAGCTCTGGGAAGAGAGGCAGAGCCGTTGGCCTAATAGTCTACAGCTGGCCTTGGGGCGAGAGCACAGCAGCTGAGCCCGGAGAGAAATAGAGCCTTGGGAAGAGAGGAACCCAAGAAGCCTGAACTCTCGGCAGACATCGGCAGCCAACTTGCTCCAACACGTGGCAATAGACTTTGGTGAGGGAAGTAATTTATGCTTTATGGCCTGGTAACTGTGGGCTTCTACCCCAAATAAATACCCTTTAGAAAAGCCAACAGATTTCTGGTATTTTGCATCAGCACCCCTATGGCTGACTAATACAATGCTTATTAAATATGTAGGATTTATTTATTTTCAAATTTTGTTATATTTGTAGTTGAGGGATGTTAATTTGATTTGGACATACAGATGGTATTTTACTAAATTTGGGGGAGTAAATTCTGCTTGTATTTACTGTTTTGGCCCTGAACTTAATTGTTTAGGGGGAACAAAACTCTAATTTTTGATTGATAAGAAAGAGAATTTCAGACAATTCATTTGCATATCACAGATGAAATAATATCTAAATTTCAAGTATTAGGTACCCCATGTGAGAGAGCTCTCTTCCTTTTCCAAATACCTATAATATTTTATTTGAAACAATTGCACTGTATCTGAGTCTTATCGCCCCTACTAGAATATAAAAAATTATCATTAATGACAGATCTAATTCATCTTTGTATATCTCACAGTGCACACAGGAGGCCTTTAATAAATGTTGAAATAAAGGACATACATATATACCTGTGCTTTTTAAAGTGTTCTGTAAAAAAAAAAAAGAATCCATTAGCCCTAATTGTAGCTTCTTGGATCTCTAGCCTGAGTGTATAAGTAACTGTGAATGTAGGTTGCTAAAATATTATGTAATCATGCATAGCACGCTTGCTTCACAGAGAGCCAAAATGTTTTTCAACCTCCTTTTGTCACTCAACTTATTTAAATATTCTATCTAGGCATTGGAGATTGAAATCAGCTGGTATCTTGGGGCTGTAAAAGAAATGGTGCTGTGGTCACAGTCTTAATAAGCTTTCATTCTACCTGAAGGAGCTTATCCACAGAGACAGCTTTTTTGTAAAGGCGAGTTCACCCAGTTCTCAGTAAGTAAAACATCCCAGACTCCAACCAGAGCTTTGGATAATTCCCAAGGAGATTCAAACACTTTGAGGTTTTGTGAGCAGGTCACCTTATGTAGTAGAACATTTTAGATATGTGGGTTCTTTTAACAAGAGAGCAGTAGGAGGTGATTTTGCTTAGTATCTTCTACCAAAAGATTTTGGCTTCAGTCACCACAGTGCTCAGCAAGGCAGAATCTTTTCCTAGAGCTAATGAAATTGTCTCTCCAAGTCCCAGTTGTATAATAGTCGTGATTTAATTCTGTGCCTGGATCCATGGCTTGAGAATAATGGAATAAATATGCTACCAGGAGAAAGAGGCCTTTTAGGAGGAGAATAAATGGATGTCTGGGACCAGAGGTGGACTTTAGAAGACCTCTGACTCTCCCCATAGCATGTGCAGAATTAGTTGTGGGTGTGCATATATGCATTTCTTTTGGGGGATTGCTGCACAGCTTTCATCAGATTGTCAAAGGAGCCCACTGCTCCCCAAAGCAGCAGCATCTCTCATTCCAGAGCTCAGCATAGCAGGTAGATTTTAATGGTTGTTTGAAAAATTTATAGTGTAATGTCCCTAGATTCCTGATGGATGATTATAAAAAAATTTTGGGTGTATATTAGTGACTAATCTGAAAAAAAGTTTATGTCAGGGCCTTTATGTACAGTTGTGTTCCCTAGACTTGTGCTGAAATCACTGTCATAAACAGAGACTGACAGGGACAGATTTACCATGGAGCTAAGTTGTGTGGGAAGAGAGAATAAATTTATGAAGGTTAACAAAATGGAGCCTAGTCAGAGGATGGGAACTAGGATGGTAGAGGGTCTGGAAATTATGGAACAGGATAAACATGACAGAGCTGGAACATTTAGAGAAGAGAAGGCTTTGTGCTGGGTTGCTACCTTTAAATATCACATGGAAGAGAGGCTGGACTTATTTTTTCATTTATGGCATCTGAGAAGGGCAGAACCAGGACAAGAGTGGGATTTGTACATTTAGAATCAGCATAAGAAAGAGCTCTACTTCTGTTAGAATTGTCTAGCTGTGGACTGAGACACCTTGTAGGGAGTGTGCCCCACCTTTGGAAAACTACAAGATGTGAGTGGGCAGTCATCCAAGGAGAATATGGTAGAAGGAAGTTCTGCATTCACAATATTCTTGTACTAGATGAGTTCTGGATTCATTAGTTCACTGCCAAGTTGCCATTTCTAATTGGATGTCTTCAAGGCATCTCAACGTCAGCATATCCTCATCAGTTTCATAATTTCCTCTTCAGACCTGGCCTTCTCTAGTTCTCTGTCTTGATGGATTGCACCATCACCCAGCCAGCTATGTAAGCCAGAAACCCTGTTATCTCCTCTCCTTCAATCTCAGATCTGATCTCCCACCAACACCAACACCCCATTGTTTTACCTCTTTACTACATCTCAAATCTGTTCCCTTTTCTTTATCCCCATTGCCACTTTCCTAGATCAAGCTGCTAGCATCTCCCCCCCCGCCCCAGAACATTGCAGTGACCTACCCCTTGCTTTGCCTACATCCACTCTTACTTCCTTTCAAGCTAGTTTTTTCATACTTCACCTAGTGTGGTCTTATAAATGCATATCTGATTCTGCTCCTTCTCAATCCCACTGCCTTCCCCACTCCCCACTTCTTAACACTTCAGTAACTACCCACTGCTCTCTCCAGACACAGGGCCTTTGCACATGCACTTTCCTCTGCCTGGAATGCTCTTCTCTGCTCCCATATCCCACCCTGCCCCCACCCCTTCACTTTTTAAACATCTGCTTTTCCTTCAGAATTCAGTTTAACCATCACCTCTTCAGGTCATTTTCTGACCTTCCTGATTAAGCAACTTCCTCATTTTGCCTTCTATGACAACCTGTTCTTCACAGCATCTTCCTTGTAACCTTTATTAGTGTGAGCCTGTGATTAGCATTGTCTTCTCCATTAGTCTTTAGGTTCTATCAGTCAGGCATTGTGTCTTTTTGTTGACATGGAGTGTTCTATAAGTGTTTGTTGACTGAATTAAATAAAGGTCCTTTAAAACTGAAATTTGATGATGCTAAACCAGGAGCTTGGGGGTAAAGGCGAGGTGGAGGGGCACTGAGTGGGCTGGGACAAAACTGACCCATTTCCTAGATTCACAGAGAAACCTCAATAAAGGAAGCCTCAGGATAGTGTTGGTTTCTGGTAACTACTAGATCTATTGTTTGATCCCTGATCGTATCAGGGATTTAGTGATATGAGAGGTGAGAGCTTTTCTCTTTCTAAGACAGAGAAGATGCATCTGGGAAGAGATCACCTCCCCTTTTGCCCTGATTAGCATGTTGTGCAGCCCTTTTTGGCTTCTTTCATGCCTGCACCAGGCTCCATGCAGAGAAGGTCCTTTGGCTGGTCCAGGTCTAGTTCCTGAATTAACTCCCCTAACCCAGCTGTACACCTCACACCCTCTTCTCCTTATTTTGGTGGCTCATCCCCATCCTTCATCTTCTGCCACACATCTCCTTAAACTCTTATCCTTCCTGCAGGCACAAATCCCAGCCATTCACCACACACCCTAGTCAAACAAAGACCCATGGTCATCCAATTCGTCTCAGCACACATAACATGCTCATTCCTAGAAACATTTGGTTGGGACTTTACTGGCAAAGAAACAGGGGTCTGAGTGGGAACGTGGCCTGCTAGAGGCCCCTGGGGGCCGGGAGGTACATGGGGACTTATGTTTTATTATTATTTTTTGGACTGTGGCTATAATAATATGACAGAATTAGGGAAACCTCCAGTTAAGCTATTTGTATCTTATATTCAGGCCTAAAGACAATCTTTAAATGCAGTGAAATCTTGTTCAGCCTGATGTAAATCCTTCAGTAGCATTAGTGGCTTACCGCTGAGGGCGATGAACTTTAGATGATGGACGTCACTCAAGAGTGACATATCGGCATATAGTGGAGGGGCCAAAGAGACCACTCTCCTGACAGGAGAACGTGGAGGAGCCTTCTCTGCCGTGGCTGTTTGCAGCTTTTTCCTCTATCTGGTCTGATGGAATAATTGATTTTGTCCTGGGAGAAGTAGCTATTCAATTAATAAAGGGGCTTCTTCAGCTTCTCTGGGAGACTGGAGATCACTGTGGACAGGAGCAACTCTCATTTGGATGAGCCATAACTGTAATGCCAAGGTTCTTAGATAGGGTTCCCCCAAGAGCAGACGCAGAAGCAAAGGTTTGGGTCAAGCCGTTTATTTGGGAGGTGTTGGCAGCATGCACTGTGAGGAGGAGAGGAAAGCCAACAGAGGGTCCTTGCAGTGGGAAACCAGGCTCACTCCCACTGGGGACCCCCTGGGAGACTGTGTAGAACACACTGCAGGGCTTTACCTCCAATGGCTGGGAAGCTGGCATATTTATCTTCTGCCCCCATTGGTGGAGGTTCGCTCCTGAGCATTGCGGCCTTCTCTGAAATCAAGCTAAGCCGAAGAACACCCGCAGGTGGAGACTCAGGATGGTGACCTCTGGGCTGGGCTGAGGGCACACGGGCACCAACACTGTCTAAAAAACCATGTGAGAGAGAACACCCACCGGGCTGGCACTCCCATACTCACGCCTGCCTCCTTGCGCCAATACCGAGCAGGAGAGCTGGCGCTCTGCAGCTAACAGGGGCGGGTTTGCATCGCTGGGGCGTGACACACTGGCCTCTCCTGGGACCTCATTTCTGGAGCAGGTGGGCAGAGACTGAGGGGGTCTCAGGTGGGAGGAGAGGTAGCGGTGATGCTGTCAGATGATGTCAAAACAAAGACAACAAGTGGAAATGGTGATTTGTCTTTCCAGCACACCTGCATGCTACTCACAGGCACCAAAGCAGAGCCGGCCACCCAGGACAGACTCCCTGGTAATGCCCACCCCTCCCACCCCCCCTGTTCTGGTCTCCATGTCACCCTCAGTTCTGAAGACATTTCCCTGTCAATGCAGCCACGATGTCCTCTTTAACCAGACTCCCCATGCCACCAGGGAGAGTGGTAACAGAGAATGGGCCATAGGGCTGCTAAGTGATTTACCACCAGCCCCAGTGGACATGGTCCTGCCTGTTCTGTGTTCCCCGAATTGAGCAGAATTGGATTTTATCCAGGTAGTTCCCAGCTAGTAAATAGGCATATGCTCAGCTGGATTCTGGCTTATTCATGCAGCAGGTCAGCTCACAGAGTTTATTCAAACTCTTTAATAAATTTGTACTAACTCTCTGAGCCCCTAAAATTTGGACTAGGAATCAAGCTGAACTAAGATGGGCATTATCAGCAATCTGCATTTTTTGTATTGATTTGGGTTAAATGTGCAAGGTACTGGAACTGGCTGCACTAGTTTTAGTCAGGATATTTCATTGTAACTGCCATTTACATTTTCCCTCTTTCCCACTCATTCCCTGCCTCTCTTCATGCACGTTCCTCCATTCTATCCTTAATTTAGTCAACATTTCAAATAACATATTTAGCAAAAGTGCTGACACCAAAACTGGAATACTGTGTGTGTCTGCTTCTCTCCCAACCAAACATTAGATCACTCAATTCTTTTTTTAAATATAACAACAATTCAGCTCTCGGACACAATAGTATAAGAATCTTTCTCAGTCGATTTTGATTCGGTTGCATGTTGCTTAGTGGAATGGGCTTAGAAACCACACAAAAATTAGAGAAATAAAAGCACAGAAAGCCTTTGCATATGTATTATGCCTTATAAATTTCAATTCTTCTGACTGGCTTCATTTTAACTAGCTGAGAAAAATATAATCTGCCAAAGATGGTTACCAGTGTTCAAAGCCAAGGGAGACAGAGCTGGTGTTCAGTAATTACAGCCTTGCAATTTCTAGGAGATTCCGTCCTCCCCAGACCTGCCGCCTCGTGTCCCCATTTGTAACATTGTTCATTATATTCAACCTGCTGCCATCACTCTGGAGCTTTCAAAGGTATTCTGGGGGCTATCTTGCTGTAGGACATGGATAATGAAATAGTTAGATGTGACTTGTATTATAATCGCCTCACCTAACCCCCATTTAGCTTGAAAAGTAGACTTAATAAAAGCAGGAGTGAAAGGCACTTTATGTTTTTAATAAGGAGTCTCATATGGTATTACCTGCTGTTTTTCATTGTGTGTCTCGTCTCATGGTTTTCCTTTGAGAGACATGGCAGAAGAAAGCCAAGCATATCTCTTAATCTTAAAGCACTTTAAGAATCTATTGCAGTAATCTACAAAAATCGATCAATAACTTCAAGCTAATAGGGCTGATTTCCAAAGTACATATGTGTACTTATAGAGACAGGCAGATCTGTTCACTAGCAAGTAAAGGCCGTCTTCTGTCCAAGAAACTAGAGGATTCCACTGTATAATAATTTAATGTTCTGTTTGCAAAAGGTAATTATAAAACTCTCATTCCATCTCCTGCTCTGATGGGCTCAGGATGAATTTAAAATGGATTAAGAGGAAATGGATAAGACGCTCTGTATTGCTGAACTCTGCCCAGTGTCATGATATGCAAACAGTGAGCAGAGGGCTGAAACTACTAAATACACACTGAAGAGATGACAGGGCTCAAACGCGAGAACGCCTGGATCTGCCAGAGAAAAGGGCTCCTAAAAATAGTGCTAACAATTTACAGAAGAGAAAATCTGACTGTGGTGTAAAAATCTTTTAAGGCAGAGCTGCTGGGAGCTGAATGCTATAAACATATTCATGATGTGTTCGAAGAGATGTCTATTTTCTGTGGATTGATCTCAAATGAGAAATGGTAACAGCATCTACAGACCTTCAAGATGTGATGGAAAAAGACTCAAACTGGGAATTGAAAGGTCTCATTTCTAGAGAAGGCTTTACCACTAATTATCTCTGTGACCTTCAGCAAGGCAAATACCTCTTTAGGTCTTATCAATAAAATGGGCCTGTGAAACTGAGGGTGGCACCCATGAACTAAAAGTTGGAGACAGTTTGAATATTTGGGAGTTTCCCTAATTCTAGCCTAATTATGATGCAAAATTGATTGTTAAAAATTAGGGGCCACGTTTCTTTTAAAATGTTTGGCACTCCCTCTTTTTTGTTTTATGTCATTTTATTTTAAAAAGTAACATATGCTTATTGTAACAGTTGAATAATATAGAGCTGTACAAAGAATAGGTTCACACTTGAAAAATCTCTCCTCAACCTTCATCTTAGACCATACCAGTAACCGGTCATAACAGCTTGGTATGCTTTAATCTTCTGTTTTACCAAACTTTTAATATGTGCTTATATTGAGATTGTTCTTTAAACAACTTCTTTGATAAAAATGAGATCAAATTCATTTAATGATATATCATGGACATTCCTCTAGGTAAGGATCAGCAAACTATGGCCCATGGGCCAAATCTGGCCATGCCTATTTGTTTTTTGTTTATATATGTCTATGACTGCTTTGTACTACCAAGGCAGGGTGGATTGAGTATTTGCCCACAAAGCAAACATGTTTACTCTCTCCTTGTTAAAGCTCTATCTCGTTTTTAAAAGTTGCATAATATTCCACAGGATAGATATTCATCGTTGATTCAACTCCATTGGCTTAAGTAACTGAAAAATCTGGGAAAAGAACAGGCTTCAGGTATTTTTAGCTATCAGAAATATCAGGAATGGATATGATATCTTTAGGAAACTGTATCTCCAGTTTTTTGTTTTGTTATTTTTCTTTTTTGGTTCAGATTTCTTCTCTGTAAGGTTTAATTCCCAGGAAATCTGTTCCCTTTTACTGGCAAAATGGCCATCATCTATTTCAGTTTTAAATCTTATCCTATGGTGTTAAGAGAGCTATTCTTTCCCAGTAGTTTTAGCAAAGGTCCTAAGTAGGACATTCATTGGGCACCCATCCCTGAGCCAGTCACTGTGGCAGAGGATACTGTTAGTGATTGCAATGCAAATTTAAATAATGGGATGCCATTTTCAAACATCAGATCAATATAAAAAAGGTTTACCAGTGCTCTGTTGGCCAAACCTAAGTTACATGCTCTCCTCTGAGTCCTGGGAGATGAAGCTAGTCTTGCCAAAACATATAAATGGAAAGTGAAGGAAGTGGGGTTTCCCAAGGGATAGTTGGTGTGTGGTTATTAAAAAAGGGGATGAATACTAGGAGCTTAAAACAACAAATACCCACCAGAAGCATCCCCCAAAGTACATTGCTGAGTTGGGTATATGTTCTTTTAAAATTTCAGTAAATATGACTGGAGTATTTTCCAAAATGTTTGTTGTAGTTGATCATGTACTATCTCGTTGGCAATTCTTGAGAGTGCTGAGCTTTTTGTATTGTCACCAGTACTGGTTATTATAACAAAAAAAAAAACCTTTTTAAAATAAATATGTTTGAAAATGGCATCCTGTTATTTAAATTTGCATTCCAATCACTAAGAGTGAGATTTCATGCTTTAATTCTTATTACATTCTCATGTGAAGTACTTTATATTGTGTGCACATTTTTCTATTGAGTTACTTTTCTACTTATATTTGTAAGAGTTCTGAGTGTATTAGGGTTACTAATAATTTGTCCATCATATATGTTGGAAATACTTTTGCATGAATTGTTTGTATTTTGACCTCATTTACCATATTGCTTTAGTTTCCTAGCTGCTAGGAAATACCAAACAATGGGTTGGCTTAAACAATAGGAAATTACTGGCTCATAGATTTGAGGTTAGGAAAAATCTAAAATCGAAGAATCAGCAAGGTGATACTTTTTCAGCCATATTGGATTAAGACCCACTCCCATTCAGTTTGGGCATGCCTTAACTAATAACATCTTCAAAGGTCCAGTTTACAAATGGATTCATACCCACAGGACCAGGAGTTGGGACCTGAACATGCTTTTTGTGGGTGATATGGTTCAATCCCCAACACATATTAAAAAGAAATAATATGTGTTAAGCTCTGTGAAGGAGTCTTATTCTAAGGGTAGAAATAAATCCCAATCTCACTGACTTGAGAGAGTTAGGTCTTAGCAAAAGTTATGTTCATCTCTAGAAATACATTTGAAATGCTTGTCTTCAGCAGTTACATGATTTAGGGTATGTAAATCATGCCCAGGTTGCTATATTGCTGATGTGATGTTCAGGAGAAATCTGGGTTCAGACACAAATGAACCCAGTCTTTTTAATCCACAAGGGGTCGGCTGTCACTGTCATGGATCATCTATACTGCCATGGTCAACTAATAGAAACCAAGGAACGTTTTTGCTGAACGTTAAACATCCTGGCTACTTTAGCTCTCATTCAGATCTTCAGTCTACTGAAATCACTTCTATTTGTGTAGTATCTTTACTTAATAACATTATAGGACATTTTTCTTGAACTTATTTTTTCATAGAATTGTAAAAAGGAAAATTATAATGGAGAAGTTTGTATATGTGTTTGTGCATATGAGTGGAATGGCTTTAAACCATTATCTAAAAGGGATAAATAAACCATTTCTGTGTACAGAGTAGATGTGCAGGGAAACACGACTTACATACTTTAAATCTAGATTGAAAAACTGACATAATGTTACAGCAAACTGACAGACCAAAGGAATTTGGTTCATGTTAGTTTTCTGTTCTTAATGACCTAAATATCAAGTCTTATATAAGCCTTGTCTTGAAGTCGTTTTAATAAACCATGATAGCCCTACAATTCAATTTTACATGATAATCTTTTAGAGGCAAAGAACTAAATTGTTGGAGTATTTTTAAAGCAATGCTTGCTTATAGCTTTTTAATAAATACGTAAAAAACATTTAGTTTCCAAAACTGATAAAGCTCTCTTGTTAAGCACATTGCTTTCCTTAACAGATTTTTGCAGTTCATTTAGCAACCTGACCAAAATTGTGGGTGGGCATTTTCTCTACTGAAAGGGGAAACTGCTTTGGCATTAATCACAAACCAGCAAAGGGGAACACTGTTAGTTGGCCAAAGGCCTCTGGATCCATAGTCAGTCTTTGATTAATTAAGTGATATGGTATATTCTCTATTATGCATTGTGACTAGAAATTAATGTGTTCTAGTTAATATAATGTCTTTTAAAAAGGATTATTAGGGTAAGATGAACATAGGTCCCCAAGTCTTAAAGCATTAGACAAATTCTAAATTCTAAATGTTTGATAAATGTAAATATATTTTGTATGATTTATGCTTGAGGGTCTTATGGTGTCCTTGGAATCATCATTCTCAGCATCTACAATTATTGCACTGGCTATGAATACTGGTTAATAGAGAATTCTGGATGGTAGTACGTTGAAGCTAGATAAATTATACCCAAAATACATTCCTCCAACTCATATCCTGTCTGACTGAGGAATAATAATAACAAATTAAAAAGTATGTAAATGTATATATACACATACACACACACATAGTTTAACTCATTAATTCACTCAACAACTCCATTAGGTAGATACTATTATTTCCCCCTTTGTACAGATGAAGAAATGGAAGAACAGATAAGCTAAGTACCTTGTTGAAGAACACAAACCTCATAAATGTGAGAAGAATCAAACCCAGGTAGATTAGCTCCATACTTTTCTTATTTACACAGTAAAGTTGCCATACAAGTTATTGACTGTTATGGTCTGGAAATGAGGACTTAAGCTCGGTACATTCAGGACTATTTCATCCCTCCCTTCAACACACACTCATTTCTTTTCACTTCCGGTGGCGATGACCACTTTTACCTCCACCGTTGCTCTACTTTACAGATTGTGTGGATTAAAATATCACAACTGGTTGCTATACACACTCCTGCTCCTGACTTGCTAAACTGTTGGCAGCCTTAACCCTCATATTTAGTTCCACCTGTTTTCTTTTAGTCTGTTCACAGTGGGAATGAAAAACAGCTGAGTTTCTATTTTTGTCCATTAATCAGTACCATTACTTGGAAGCCATTATTCAATAGAGCTCCCTGCTTTTCCAAGTTTAGCAATCTGTTCACTTCTTTCTTAGTCCAACCCTTTAATCATCTTCAGGGCTCACCTCTGAACTCCAATATCTCTGTGAAGCTGTGGAGCCCATGATAGAACAAATATTCCAATAAGGTTCTGGCTATTATAGAGTGAGAAAGAACTTCTGGCCCTGATGTCCTATGTAATTCTTTGCAGCATCCAGTTTCCAGTTTATATTCTTCCTCTACTTCTGTGTGCTGTATCCATGGCACTTTATTCAATAGCTGCCCTTTAATAATGAAATTATAAAAAGTTCATTGCATGCTCAGAGAAGTTGCTCTGTCATTAGTGTCCTACAAATAAAATAACCAAATGAAAACAGGGCCAGATTATATTTTGAATCTTGTTGAAGAGGTTATCAGCAGAACACATTTCAAAACAATCATTGGAACCACAACTTTTCCAAAGTCACAATTGAGATGTTAGTGAATTGAGATGTTAGTGGTTGAGATGTATAAAAATCAAAAGAGGTACTACAGAAAAAATACCGAATACTAGTCATTTAATTTTGCTTAAATTATTTAGTATGATAGCTAGGAGTTTTTTTTTTAAAGGATTAAAGTTTAAACTCTTATTTTGTGAGATGAGATTTTGCCATTAAATTCCTCAGCTAAGTTTTTGGGTTTTCTTTTTACTGTTTTTGGTGGAGGAAGGTTGATGGTTTTATAAAATTGATAAAATGCTAAAATCTATCTTTCTATATCTAGGAAAAAATAGCCTCAATTCCTGTCAGGGAAATAATGCTCAATGCAAAGAAACAGTTTGATAAAGGAAGTTTATAATATCAGAGAAAGTGTCTAAGAGTGGAAATTCTTGAAAGTTAGGTAACAATATGTGAAGTTCCATGCTATGAGCTTGGTCTACACCTGTGGATGGCAGAAACTCTTAAGAGAGAGATTAAGCAGCAGGCATTAATCCACATAATTTAATATGATTTCCCATTAATTAATTTTCATTATTTGGCCTATTTTTCATTTGCAAAATGGGAATTATATATTTTTCTTCTCCTCACATCTCTCTTGATTGAAGGATCTAGAATTTACAGCATCAGGCATTTAGATTAATGAAACAGTGCAAGATATATGGATCCTTTAAAAATACCAAAGAAATCTCTTGACAACTACATTGGTTATTTGCCAGTTATCTTACAGATGACAAGATAGACTGAATTAAGCACTATTTAAAACTGTTAAACAGTGAAATAATTCAGATTTAAATATAATTTAATGTTTCATGTCTTTAGGACATTATTTATTTTGAAAAATTTGCCTGTAAATCACGAAGATTCAATTAAATTAATCCATTATGTTATTTGTTTAATTTTTGAAAGTTGTACATTGAAACAAAATTAAAATAATATAGGGGTATTAGGGAAAAAATGAAGGTCTTCCTCTTATACCTTTAATTTTAATTGTCAAAAAGAAAAAAATCCCACAAAAAGCTGATTAATGATATCCACTCTAGGAGAAGATATGGAGAAAAAGACTGTGTACTGTTGATGGGAGTATAATTGATGAAATATTTTTTTGGAGAAAAATTTGGCAAAAGCCATCAATACTTTAAATTTACATCCCGTTTGATGCAGAAAAATCTACTAAAGTCTACAGAAAATTTCAAGGATTTTATTACAGCATTATTTGTACTGGAAATGCCATATGGTCTAAATGCCTATAATTAGGGAGGTGTTGAATTAATTATAATGCATCCTTATTAAGGATATGGCTTTTAAAAATATGGTAGGCCTATATACAAAGATATGATAAATTATCAAGAGACAAAAATGCAGAACAGTACCTTATTCATGTAGTGCACTACAATTATTTTTCCTTTGTTATACAACTTTTTGTTTTTCCCTTAAGTTAATAACTGTCTTGCTTTTTTGTTTTCTTAGTTTTCTGTTTCGTTACCACTTAGCTTCAATGTCTCCATCAATTGTTTCAATCTCCTCTCATGCATTGAAACACATCAGGTATTCTATCAATTTCAAATTCTTGGGGAGATCTTTCCTCTAAAATCTCAGCTGATTGCAGTTCAGTTGTCATTTTGGTATTTCCATTTACCATTATCCTGGGTATTCCCTATACCTTTCTCCTGAGTTGAATCCACAGTTTCCTGCATGGTGTGTCTTTTTCTTTTCTGGTTTATTCCATTATTTCAAGAATCACCTCCTCCCTTTAACTTCATGAGAAAGTAAATATTCTGAGTCTTATAGCAGCTGTTGTTGGTGCCTTCCCCAGATTCCTTATGAATTTGACTACAAGCAACTGTGACTCTTCACCTGAGAGTTTCTCTTCATTCATCCACAGAAACAGCTCTCAGCCAATGATTGATCCACTCTCTTACCTCTTGGCAAGGAAAATTTTGAGGCACATTTACCCGCCTCCCAGAATTGCTTAGAAGGTTTGAGTTCCAGTTATACAAGAGGTGACCTAACTAGTAAGACCAATCCTTTTTTGGCTTCCTTCTCTTCCTTGTCTCAATTCTTCACTCCCCTGCTTCTTTGGATCACCTCCCAAATAAATTATTTGTGCTAAAATCCTTATCTGAGGGGCTGTTTCTGGGGAATCCCAGATTAGAGACATCTTGCATGTCTGAAAATGTCTTTAGTTGCCTAGTTAATTGCTAATTTAGCTTGGTATAGAATTCTAGGTTGGAAGTAATCCTCTGAAATTTGAAGGCATTGCTCCAATATATTCCACCTTTGTACTAGAAATGCCATATGGTCTAAATGCCATATGATTTTGAGAAATCGAGCATTATTCTTATTCCTGATCCATTGTATGTGACTTGATTTTTTCTCTCTGGAAGCTTTTAGGTCTGTCTCTTTGTCTCCAGTGTTCCACATTTCATACTAATATGCCCTAGTGTAAGTCCATTTTATTTTATTGTATTGGACACTGAAAGGACATTTTCAATTCCTGTAAATTCTGTTCTTTAAGTCTAGGATGTTTTCCTGACTAAATATATATATATATTTCCCCTCTGTTTTCTCTTTTCTCTTTCTGGAGCTCACATTATTTGATGTTGGACCTACTGAACTATCCTCCAAATTTTCTTAACCTTCCCTATCTCTTTTCTATCTCGGTTTTTTTGTTTGTTTGTTTGTTTTTGCTTTACTTTTTGGGGGGGATTTTCTAATCTTCCAGTTGTCCTATTGAGATTTTCATTTCTGCTACATAGATTTAAGTTTTAAAAATTTGAGCTCTACTTTTTTTCCTTTTAAAAATTTGAAATAATACTGCTCATATTTTATGGATGCCACTATCATTCCTCATCTCACTAAGGATATAAATAATAACTTTTGCTTGAAGTTTTATTCCTTCCTAGTCTATTTCCTCCAAGTAGCTATCCCCCTTCTGTTTTGGGCTCTGCCTTACATGTTAGAAACTTTCTTGAGTCATCTAGCAATCTTTGGTTGTCTCTATTTAAAACGGGGGTCACACAAAAGTTAACATAGTAACATAATTAATGATATCCTTACTGATTGATATTGCATATGCATTTAAAGATCTACTAGTTCTTGGCTGGACAACTTTTTCCCATATTGAATTATTTCCTTGGAAGACAGTTCATTTTCTGAGTTTGTCAAGATGATGCAGTGGGACAGGGAATGGTCCATTCAGGCCTCTATGATGGCAACATCTTGGTATGGTTATTGCCTCTCCGCAGAATAAACTTGCCAGTGAGTGCAGGTCAGTGGGTGTGAGTCTAAGTGTCTACAGACTTTCTCAAATGCACAGCTCAACTTCATCTTAATCTGATGCGTTGCAGTATCATTCTGTTGTTCAATTTTAGAGAGGAATATATTTTGTGAGAGACGATAATTTCTTAATTGTCTATTAAGTATCTAATTCTTTCTAAGCATTTCAGTGACATAGAAATTTAAACATAGAATACTAGTGTTTCCACATTAATGGAATTAAAAAACAATAGTGAATTGTAATGACTGAAAATAATATAGCATGGATAAGCATGGAGATGATATTTTCCCTAGTCAGATTTTCTGAGAGTAATGATGTTATTCTACAAAGAAATTATCTGCTGAAATTTCTGTACCAAAGGAACTGGATTGACATTACCAATTCACTTCTTGCAGCAACTGAATTCCGTGGCAACATTACTGATTTGTCTCTGTTGTATCTTGTTATATTGGGACAGTTGATGACAGATAACAGTTAATGGATGGACTTGAAGTCATTCATTCACTCTCTCAAGAGGATTATTTTAACCATTTACCCTATTTCAACTGGTTAATCTAGCTCATTGTGCCATAGTCTCCAAGCACTTTTTAACTGAAGAAAATCGTTTCTAGAGAATGCTAGGATGAATTATGCTAAATAGATAATAATTTTCTAACCTCCCAATATTAAACATTAAGACATTTAAAAATATAACTGTTGCTTTCTTCTCTCATTATTTCTGAATTCTGGAGAAATAATCTCATTAAAATTTTGTTTTCAAATATGTTACCAAGCCAATTAAAATAGGCTTCTGGTTTTTGCCTGGATTG
>JAQZBX010023249.1:0-30946 GCA_029593785.1 Cabassous unicinctus | reverse complement strand
AAAAAAAAGAAACCCAATTATTGTGCTCACTTTCTCTCGGCTTTTGACATTGAATTTACTCAATTTAGTATTATATATTCAGAAAAATTTAGGGTAACTGGAATGCATACTTAAACTTTGTTCTTCTATTATCTCTACTCAACACTTCTTTCCTTCAAGCCTTTCCTAGATTTTATCTCCTCAAATCTACTTTCTTCTTGGTTCCTCTTTTCACCTCTTCTGTACTTTTATAACACCTCCTGTAACTATTCCCTGAAGTTACCTGTCTTTCGGAGGTTGGTAACTAGAAAGACCATGAACTAAAGAAAGGAGAAGAGAACTTGGTCTGGTTCTATTCTATTGGGCCCCACCCCAGCATAGTATACTCACAGAGCAAAGTGTCTCAAATTTTTAGGAAGATGATGACGATGATAATTATGAAAATAACTGCAACCAACATCAACTGAACATTTAATATGTGCTGGGTACTATACTAAGGACTTTGTCTACTTGATCTCATTTAATCTTTGAAAATTCCTCTGATGAGATGGGCTTAGAGTTCTTATCACAGTTAATAAAGTAACATAGGAACTAGGGGACAGAGTTGGGATTCAAACCCAGTAGTGACTGATTGCAGATCTGATCATTAATTGATCTCTACTGGCTAGATTACCCAGCTATTCCTTAGTTGAAATCTTATAAATCTAACTATGTGCCTACCATTAAAGTATTATTTTGTGATAATAAAGCGGTAATTATGGAAATAAGTGCTTTTTATATTTTATTATAAAGTCTGTGAAATGTGACACAGTACTAACAAATCCTTCTTGTTATTTTACAACTCGTATTTTTACTGCTACGAAATGTATGTTTATCAAAAGAAAAGTATGTTTATTACAGTGTAATGCACTGATTTAAGTTGAGCCTAGATTAAGTCATTTATAGACTATGATTACTAGCTAATGGTCAGATATAAAGGCTATATTGCTTTGGCTAAAGTACATAAATTAAAAAAATTTTTTTTCAATCAAAAACAAACTGTTTTATGTCAGTTCCTATTTAAAAAAAAAGTACTAACATTTTCTCAATAAGAAAAAATAAATCTCTAGGAAAAGAAAGGCCAGATGGAACACAAGCAGTAATGTGAACATTTACCTATTGTTAAATTTGGTACTAAAACATTGTCTTTAGCTAAATATTCCTTTATATTGTCTCAAAATCTTTCTCCAAAAGTCACCCTCAAAAGTATAATTTTGAATACCCAAGAAGAATACTTTTCCCCAATTGCTTATTTTCAACTTACCGTCTAAAGTAGTAAAACCTACAAAATACAGGTGAATGAGTTGGTTCTTCTCCTTTTTTACTTCGAATAAGTCTACATTCTCGGCACTTCTGTAAATTAGGCCCTATTTCACAGCAGGAATCATCCTGTAAAAAGGATTCCCCAGTTTGCTTCAGCTTCTTGACTTTACGCCAGTCTTTTAATACTGAACGAGGGATGCCAGCTGTAAAATTAGGAAAATATTAGCAAGAATGTTTTGTCCAAAAGTACATGTCTTGAGATGACATTCAAGACAATACTACAATTGAGACAATATAGTAAGGTTGTAGAAAAGAAGCAAAGAGATGATTTTAGATTTCTAGGTTCATTAATAACTAAAAAGTCCTCAGCAGTTATTTTTATTTTACTATTGTACTAATCAAAACAATCCAGATTCATATTAATACTATATAAATCTATAACTAAATATAGCCCTTCTATACAGAACTTTGGTATATGTAGGAGGAAATTCTTTCAATATCCACAGGAAGAACCTAAAATCCAAAAAGTACATATTTAAAGTAACTAGAGGCTAGTTTCAACATACTTCTATTTTCCTGAAATATTAAATCTAATTCTCCAAGTTAAGCGTAGCTCATTAAGATAAGTAATTTTAAAATACACGTATTTGGGAGAAGAGGGGCTAAGAAGAACTGAGCTATATTTTTCTTAATATCTCTCCCTTATTATAATGGCATCCATTTGCTGTCAATATATTGATAGAAGTACCTTTTAGAAAAATGAAAAGTCTTAAAGAAAAAACCTATTATTAACTTGGCTCTCTTTTTTGATAGAAGATAAAAAAAAAAAAAAAAGCACCAGAGAAGTATAAAGGGGAAAAAACCTCAAATCCATAATGCATTCTAATATTTACAGTAAAAAATACATTTATTCATCATTTTCCCCATCACATTTACTAACAATAAAAACACTGGAACGAACCAGGGACCTCGTACATGGGAAGAAAGCACTCAACCACTTGAGCTACATCTGCTCCCCCAGACAACTTTTGATATTACCACTTCTGCTTTTATACTAGGGCACACACGATTGTGGTTAAACTAACTCCTTTAATGAATTTTATTGAAATAGTGTTTGCACAGTAAATAAAAATGTATCCTTCAAATCTATATATCTAATCTATTGGCAAGATAATCAAATTTAAAAGTTTGAGATTAAGACACTTCACCTGCTCAACAAAAACATCTAACTCAATGAATATTGATCTCTGCTTCCTTTATACCATAGGAACCTTTTCAACTGCACTTCTCTATTTATTAGCAATTCCACAAAAAGCTGGTCTAACAAAAGAAAACTGGGAAGAGAATAAGACAAATGCATGCTAACTTTAATCTCAAATGCCATCATCTTAAAATATATATATTTAGAAATATAGAAATCAAACTGATTATAGTCAAACGACTGGTTTTTGTATTGTAGGACTTATGTTTAAATTTGGTGGGCAATTTCAGGTAAAAAATTATGTAAAAATCTAGTCATAGAGAAGCAACCAACTTTTAATTATCATTGAACAGAAAGTAGCATATATGAAGACATTCCAAAACTGAAGATAAAGTAAAATTTTATCTAGCTTTAGAATGCACCAAGAAACATGCTATTATATGTACATGTGTGTATATAACATAAAATAATACATATACAATAATGTATAGAATCATAGTACATCATGTAACAGGAGGCCTAAGTCACATTTTTTGGTTGACTATGACTGAAGGCAAATCCATTAAATACTATAAGTGAAAAGGTCATAGTTAATCCATAAAGTAGATAATCCACTCAGGTTACAAGATCCTTGGACTTATTAATTCCCAATTTAAATTAATTTTTCTAGATAGCCTAAAACAAAAACAAGTTAACTCTACCTATAATAATAGATGGTATTAATAATCATTTAGAATTATTTTGGACTTGGGAACAAATGGGACTTAAAATTGTCTTTATAAAGCTAACCATTAATTATGAAGCAGTGGGGACTTGACTAAGTATCAATAATTTGGGGTCAGGTGGAGAGCACTAATTCTGGCCTTCATCTTAGAACTCTTACTTGGATACATATACATTCAGTCTCAAAATGAAAACAGCATATATACTTTGTTAAGAGTTAATTTTATGAATATAAATTAACAAGAATTTTCTCATGTTAAAAGCTAGAAGGTTTCTAAATCTGTTTTCTGTACGTTTAACTCAAATATTTGAATACCCAACACCAAAGGAAATGTTAAGTGAGATAGAAGAGAAAGAATTTTTACCACAATAAACTTGTTATGAATTCATTGTTGATATGAGAACACATGAGGGAAAAAAAAGCAACACTATGTAAACCTCAGAGTCAATGGCACGTTCCTCTGCTGTCAATCTCCCACTCTGTTTTCTAGTTATATTTATATTTCAGTCTGTCAGCCTCTCTGTCTCTAGTTGAGCTTGTTTTCCTTCGTTCATTCACTTTCTGACTATCCTTATATATGATTCCATCCTGTTTTTCTCTCCTTCACTTTGCCTCTGGTTTCCACATAGGCCTGTGGGAAAACCTCATTCAGCAAAAAAGTACAAAATAAGAGAGCCTTCAAGCATCCAAGTGTTTATGAAAATATTTCTTGAACGTCTACACTGTTAGCTATTTCATATATTGTATGTGGATGAATACATAGATATAGTGAAACTATTAAGTGCTTTCTGCATTTTACATACTTAAAAAGAAATAAGCAAACAGAGAAAAATTACTTCTAGAGTAAAAAATATGCAGAAACACTTTACAGTGAATATTACTGGTTAAGTATGACTATTGACTTGTGCTAACCACAAAGGAAAGTATTTTCAGTTTTAACCTTTTTCTTATTATGTAAGTTCTTGAATACAGAAATAAACACATAAAACCACGGGCCACCCTCTCTCCCACCTTTAAAAGCTTTTACCCATTATTAACAACTATTTTGAATGAATGACATTATTAGTTAATAGACAGTAATTTCAATAAGTTGCCAATTTTGTCACCAGATGATAAAGGGTGTGATATAGGGCATATCCACACTATTTTGAAATAATTCTCTTCTAAAAATGTGGCTTAGGGGAAGCGGGTGTGGCTCAATGGATAGAGCTCCCGTTTACCATATGGGAGGCCCCGGGTTCGCTTCCCGGGGCCTCCTTGTGAGGGCAGGGTAGGCCAGCCCGCGCGGTGCGGTGGGCTGATGCAGCGGGACCTCACAGCAAGGGGGAGATAAGCAGACACGGAGAAAACACACAGCGAATGGAAACAGCAAGCACAAGCAGCAAGGGGGGGATAAATAAATAAATAAATAAAAATAAATCTTTAAAAAAAATAAAAAAATAAAAATGTGGCTTAGGATGAGTATATTTCGTGGGTTTTCTTGTAAATAGCAAGTGTTAGGAATTCACTTTTGGTGTGACAGCTACAACTCCATTTGGACAATTCTTAGAAAAGGTCAAAATTCTAAATAACTACAAAATTACACATTGGGTATTTGTCAATATGAGGGTTAAGAAAAACAGATGTATTTCTACATGTCTCTTAAATATGGGGAGGTAAGTCTTTTTCTCCTACAATGCACTTGTGAATGAGGTCAATGACCATGTATATAACACACCAAGGCACACAAACAAAGACAAAAGATCCTTTTATGCTTACTGATCATTAGAGAACAACACCATTACTGCTAGAACATACAGCCCATTTAACCTGAGATAAAACAAAGTAATTTACTTACCACTATTACTATTGCTCTGCAACTTCAATTTACTTTTTTCTTTGGCACTCCTGCTAAGAACCCCATTGGGTTTCACATCTTCTTCCATTTCACCTTTTCTCCTCTGCAAATCATTCTGCTTCTTTTTGTAAGTTGGCTTAGGCTGCCGTTTAGTCCTCTGCTCTGACTTGCTTTCACTTTCATCTGAGTCTCCACTTTCAGAGCCAGATTCATAAGTTCTTTTGGCTTTTCTCCTACTGACTTTATCATCCCTTACATATTTATCAACTATGATTTTACTATCTATACTATTTTGTATATCATTGGATGTAGAGGCTATTAAATTGACAGAACATGGCTTAATAATTTCGCATACAGAGTTCCCTGAATTTTCCATCTTATTAGAATTTTTATCTTCTTCTGAATGTCTAGTAAGCCAGGCCTTTTTCAGTTTAGTATGGTAGTTTGGCTGACTTGTCTGAGATGCTTGCCCATTTCCCACAGAGTTTGCTTTGTTTATTGTACTACAGACCACAGTGCTATCCAGGGCAAGAGAAGCTGAAGATGTCTGATTTTTTACAGCGTTAGGCTCGGTCTCACTAGCATTACTATTTTTATACTGAGCTGCAGCCAGTGCTGCCTTGTGCTTTTTTAAATGGATAAAATCAGTTGTACCTGAGAATCCAGTGCTTGGCTGAACAGCACTTCCTGTCTTACTACTGTCTGGTGTAACTGGAACTGTGGTGCTGACCTTGCTTTCTTGTGTTTGAGCCACTGACTGACTGACATTTTTTGAAGAGGTACATTCTAAGGATGTAGAGGCCAAAAGGGTATTTGATAAAGAGTAAATTACTTCTGAACCACCCCAGCTGGAAACATTGGTGGTAGTGGTAGCAGATGTGAATACCCCCGTTTTGGTATTACACGTTGTATTTACAGCAGACATGACTGAACTGGCAACACTGCCCTGTGAGACAGCCTGAAATTTTTTTTCAGATTTTATGTGAGCACTGTCTGAATTCAAACTTGGCAGAATGATTCTTCCAATCTCTCCAGCTTCTGCTGGTTTGAGGCAATCTGTTTGATTTGCCCCAGTTGAAGATCTTTCATTAACTCGATCTTTTGACGTTAACTGCACCGCTGGCATGCTATCATATTTTGTACTAGAAGGTGGACGTACAATGACAGATGCCATAGCGGCATGTGACTTTCCATTGCTTTTCTCCAGATGCCATTCAGCTTTTTCTTTGCTGAGGTTATTATTAGATTTCCATATTTCTGTCAAACTCTGTTCAGAAGAACTCTTGAAATTAGCCTGAGAGTCTTTTGGCTCAGGTATTAGAGTTGGAGGCTTTTGTGATTCTTGCACTTTCCCACCAGCATTTACTGGCATCACTGGCGTTAAAGTTGGAGGGGAAAGGCTACTATAGCTGCTTTCCTTTCTTTCCATGCTGTGATGAATTGGTGGGTGAAATACTGGTGCTCTATGTAAAGCAGGCATACTCCGGAGTGTATTTGTAGAAGAAACTGTCAAATGAGTAGGACTCCTACAGTCATTTCTGAAGGTTGTTACTGAGTGAGACGAAATTTGATGGGGCACATGTTCTGGTATCTTGCCTACTAAACCTTCACTTTCTGGTTGGTGTTTAATCAGAGGTGGAGGCTTTGAAAGAGATGATATAAATGACGTCAGAGTTTGAGGATTAGCTGCTGCTGCAAGGCTATTACTCTGTTTTTCAGGGTAAATATTTGAAACCTCTTTGGATGGGTATGATCTTGGTGGTTCGTTGACCACACTATTAGACAATGTAGTGAAATAGTTACTTTGGGGCAAAGTCTGAGGCACCGAGTGCTTCATTTTATAAAGATCTGATACTGAGCGTTCCATATCTTTGTCTTGTTTGATGACATGGCTTTTAGGGCTAGAAGATGATGATGCTACTCTGGAATAATTCTCTCTCTCACTCTCAATGCCCTTGATTTTAGTTGTAAAAGGAGCAACATCAATACTTTCTTGAAGAATTCGGCGGTGTTCCTCCTTATATTTGTTTAATCTCTCCCCAGTCTCTTGGGTTGGCCTCTGTAATTGATTCAATATTGGATCCACAAAATGCCTATGTAAGTGACCATCTTTTCCAGTCTGTGATCTATTTGGATCCAGTTCATTTTTTGCTGATGTGGATGCAACAGACCGTAATGGTTCAATAAAAGCTTTCCTCTCCAATTCTCTGTAGACAGAACACATGGAAGTTTTAGTAACTACTTTTTCTTGCTTAATAAAATAGCTGCATGTAATATTCTATTATGAAAGTAAATCACATCTTCACATGGCCTCTAATACAATTGAGTAAATTAGAAAGTATATCAAAATAGAAAGAACAGTACTTCTTCAAAGCCTAGGTTTATATTTTTTATTTTTAAAAGGTACTTAGATTACATGAAAAAAATATAAGGATTTCCCATATGCCCTACTCCCCAGACCTCCCACATTTTCCCACATTAAGAACATCCCTTATTAGTGTGGTACATTTGTTACAATTGATGAACACATTTTGGAGCATTGTCACTAAGCATAGATTATAGTTTACATTGTAGTTTACACTCTCTCCCACTCAGTTCTGTAGGTTATGGCAGGATATATAATGGCCTGTATTTGTCATTGCAATGTCATTCAAGTCAATTCGTACTGAAAATGCCCCCACACTATACCTTTTTTTCCTCTTCCTGACTTCAGCATACAGCCTAGTTTTAAGAAACTTAGTAACTTAAAACTACCTGCTTAGAAAGTGAAAGACAGGTATTTGTAAGTTGTAAGCATTGGTGAACTCACTCTTTATGATGATCTATTAAGGTTTTTGTCAACGGTGGACTGGAATGCGTTGTAATTTTAAGAGGCCGATGAGGCTCTGCACTGGAAGGTCTGACAGGAATGTGACTAAGTAACCCAATGCCATCTCCTGAGGTGACAGGGGTGGGTTGGTGTAACCAAGGACTGGGAGAATTCTATTTAAAAAAAAAACACCAGACTTCAGTTAGTAGAAAAATTACACATTATAACACACTATGCCATTAAAAACAGTTTATGCTTATGAAGCACATGATTCTTTCTAAATTCATTTTATGAGAAATTATAGACAAATGATAACCAACATAATTACATAGATTATTCCATATGATATAAAGAAATTAAATGGTAATAAAGTAGAAGGTTTCCAGAAACTTACTATTTTACTAAAAGCAAATTTTGAAATCGGTGCCTTTAATATAAATTTACAGAGAACCAGGAAAGCTTGAAAGATTTCCTAAAATTCTAACTTCAAAAGAATATATATTGGGGAAGCAGATGTGGCTTGATCGATGGGGCTCCCGTTTACCATATGGGGGACCCCGGGTTCGATTCCCGGGGCCTACTGGTGAGGGCAGGCCAGCCCGCGCGGCGCGGTGAGCTGATGCAGCGGGACGGCCCAACAAAGGGAGACAAGCAGACGCAGAAAAACACACAGCAAATGGACACAGCAAGCACAAGCAGCAGGGGGGGATAAATAAAGAAATAAATAAAATCTTAAAAAAAAAGAATATATGTTGGGAGTGGATGTGGCTCAAGTGGTTGAGTGCCTGCCTCCCACATGGGAGGTCCTGGGGTCAGTTCCTGGGGCCTTGTGAAAAAACAAAAACAAACAACAAACAATACAAACGAAAAGACCAGCTCAGGGGAGCCAGTGTGGCTCAGTGGTTGAGTGCTGGTTTCCCACCCACATATTAGGTTACCAGGTTCAATCCCTGGTACCACAAAAAAAAAAAAAAAAAGGTTAATAGTAAAAACAGAATTTGTTATTCCTAAAGTACACTGCACCAGAAATAGAGATTAGAATTAAGTTGGTTTCCTAATTTTTGTTGTAAATATTACCTTTTTCAATAAAACAATTTACTCTTACAATTGGCAGATACATTGTCAAAGACAAAACGCACTCCATTTCACCATAAGCTATAAACGTTATAATTCAAAACGCACTCCATTTCACCATAAGCTATAAACGTTATAATTGTTTTTTTTTTCCCCAAGGACCATTAAACCTGGAAGTGTGGAGGTATAACAAAGTTACTTTCCTACATTTTCATATGCTGCCTTTCTCATAATTGAAAATTTGGTGACAGGGACCTCTATATTGAGACATACAACTATCTCATAACATGTTTTTACTGTGATTCACTGGTATTCTTCTAGGATGTGCTTTGTAAGTTTGTCAAAGGATTGAGGTAGTCAAATACGGGAAAACGCAACCTCCACTGATTTTTAACAAATGGAATAAATTTCAAAATCTCAAAATCAAAAGGCAAAAACCATTATGGTATAATGACAGAGATGCTGTTATAAAATTACTTAGATAAAAAATGTACATAATATACACTATAGCCATGAACCCCAAATAAAGAGGAAAAATATACATAAACATGTAAGGATCATTAAGATATTTAATTTTTCAAAAAGCCTCAGTACTATAAGATTCAGAAATATTAACCTGCAATCAATTATGAGGATGTAAGGTTTTACCATTACAATTTACCCTAAAAATTTTAGGAACTTGTATTATTTTCTAACTTTTGCTCGTAACACTAAGGTAAGAGATTTTTACTTTTGCTTAAAATGTTCTGAGAGGGAAATGGATGTGGCTCAAGCGACTGGGCTCCTGTCTACCAAATAGGAGGTCTGCCTGTCTACCAAATAGGAGGTTTGATACCCGGGGCCTCCTGGAGAAAGGCAAGTCGGCCCACACGGAATGCTGGCCTGTGCTTGAGTGCTGGCCTGTGCTGAGAGCTGGCGCAGCAAGATGACGCAACAAAAAGAGACACAGACAATAAGAGACACAGCAGACCAGGGAGCTGAGGTGGCGCAAGAGATTGAGTGCCTCTCTCCCACTCCAGAAGGTTCCAGGATCAGTTCCCAGTCCTGCCTAAAGAGTAGACAAGCAGACACAGAAGAACACACAGAGAGCAGACAGCAAGCACAAAACAACGAGGGGAGGCAATGAGGGGAAGGGGGAATAAATAAATAAATCTTTAACAAAAAAAAAAAAATGTTCTGAAAATTTACTAATTTATACTATAATTTTATACAACAAATGAAAACTTGTTATGGTTATAAACATGGAGGCTGGACAGTCACATGGTCTCAATCTTTGCACACATGATACATACTAAGAAAGGCTCTTTTTCCCAAGCCATTTCTAGTATACTCAGATCCATTTTCCACATATTTTTCACTAAAGTTATGGAAGAAGCTCATATATTTGCCTGCTCTTAGCACTTATTCCTCTAGCCTGTCTTTGTGCAGTACTAGCTGTGGCTATAATCATAATGACACATGATGGTGAACAGTCAGAGTAAAAATGTAGGTGCTTCGGGCACTTGGCTTACCAGACTTGGTTGGTACAGAAAGTATTACAGCGATTAATGACTCATCAATGACTCTGACTATATAATGTACATGTTGTATTTTCACTCTACCTAAGGTAAGTTCAATGGCACCATCAACAATGGGAATGGGAAGCTTGAGATCACAATTATTCTAGAATTGAGATCTTTTCAACATCAGATGTGGGAATGCTAGTGCAGAGTAAATTGTGTAAATCACTGATAACTTTTCTAAAGAAGACTAAAGAGCATATGAAAGTAGAGTCAAAAGGATTTGATTCTGTAATGGGAATAAACCACAAGAAATATACTTGTAAATTGTGAACACTGTATCTTGAACCACCAAAAACTAGGTGCCCCTTACCACCATGGTCATCCATTACAACTCGTAAGGACTCATAACCACAGTCTACTGTCGCCATTGTTACCCAGAATAAAATGGCTCTTCCTTCAAACTTTTAGCATGATGAACATCATCCTTATATCTACTGGCACTACTAAGGGTGTATTCTATGTAAGCAACATTATCCCTGAAGTAAACGAGACACTCAACAGCAGTCTTTCCAATCACCACGCCCAACATATCTATTGTGGATCTCACTCAACTTGAGAAAGCTATCAAAAATGATGATATGGGGTGTGTGGGGGGGTAAAAATGGATAAAAGTAAATAAATAAATAAATCCTTAAAAAACAACATAGGGGAGTAAAATACCGACTTCAGTTCGTAGTAATACTTTGACGATGCTCTTTCATAATTTGTTAACAAATGTTTCACAACAATGCAAAGTATGTGTGGTGGAGTGATATGTGGGAGCCCTGTATGATGTTATGCATGTTTGTTTTGTAAGTTTACAATCTTTACTGAACACTTATAGTTTATGTATGTTCATGTATGAATGATATACTTCAATAAATTGTTAAAAAAAAAAAATCACGATATGAAGGCTGTAAAAAAGCTTCTGAGGAATACATGAAAAGCATCCTGGGCTGCATCAAGGATAAGGCTGTTTCCTAGAAGGTTAATAGTGATACCCTTTCTTCCATTTTTGATACTAGGCCTGGTATTGTCTTGGGAACAACCATTTCTTAATATGAAAATGACTCTGGCTAGAGAAACCACTTGGCTCATGAAAGAATAAGAGCCTGATGAAAACACTGTGAGAGCCTTTAGCAACACCCTGTTATAGGTGGAAAGAATCTCAACCCCAAATTTACCCCCAAATACTGAGAATCTCCCATCTTGGGTCTCCTTAAGAGAACAAGAAGCTTAGAGAGTCACATCTTGTAATGTACTATCAATATAATATAGCCAACTGCAGATACAATGTCTTTTAAAATTAATTTGATAATACATATCAAAAACCTTAAAATTTTATATGCATTTTGAACTAAAAATTTCACTTCTAGGTATTTAGCTGAGCAAAATAATTATGGATATGTACCAAAGTTCCATAGTCAGCTATAAGGATATTCTTTTTTTTAATAGGAGATACTGGGGATTGAACCCAGGACCTAGTACATGGGAAGCAGGTGCTCAACCCCTTGAGCTACATCCGCTCCCCAGATATTCATTCTTCATAGTAGGTTGTATTAGAAAGAATCAAACAAGTTTTACTTCTTAAAACTAACTCATTTTATAAATAAGCTTTTCTGAGATTTCAGCTCACACTGTTCCAAGTTACTAAGCATTAGAAGTTTTATTATAATTGCAAGAGTAACTGAAAAATTCTAAAATTTTATAATAAGAAATGATCTAAAAGTAAATGGAGTAGATACTGATCATTTCAACATATATTGATTAACATATACATATATATTGAATTGTAGCAAATTGCAATGTAACTTACCCTCCTTAAGGAAGCATCAGCATTAACTGCATTTTCTGAGTGAACCCACTTAGAAGGCAGACCAAGTCCTGAGTATGCATGTGTTCCATTTGGATACTGCCAAATAATTGGATAAAGTCCAAGCTGATTATATGAAGCAGAAGGATGGGCTTGTGCAAGAAGATGAGGTGATTGGTGCTGTAACAACTGTTGCTGTTGCTGATGTGCTAATGCTAAGTGGCTCAAGCTGCTGGCATGAGCAGTCTCTAGTCGTGGGTGGCCACCAAGTAAGGAGGCAGTAGGCACTCCAGGTAACACAGTAGGAAGTAAATGAGGGTGATGAACAGAATGATGTGGGCCACTAGTCAGAGGGTGAGTGTTAATGGCAGGTAATGGAGTTTGACTGGATGATCCAGCCAGTAAGTGGGGTGCAGGAGTTAAGGCAGGGTGATGGGTACCTGGATTTAAACAGGTTCTATGGGATGAGGAATGAAGAGGAAAAGGATGCTGGCTTAAGAACTGTGAAATGTGATTAGCTCCTGTATCTGGTCCAATAAGTGCAGGATCTCTGTAAACTGTGAAATGCTCATTTTTATCAATTATAAGAGGGCTCTTTGTACTTTCTAATGTATTGCCTCGAGCAGGTACTGGATGAAAACTGCATCTTGGTAACTCATGTTCTATCTTATTTGCCAGTCTTCTTTCACCAGCAGCGTGGCTGTTCACATAAGTGGCCTTAGACTTTAGAGAATCAGGAGAATAGGTAATTTTGGGTTTCACAACTTCAGGTGAGGGATTTGATTTTGTCTTGGGAACATCTGCTGAAGTATTAAGTTTAGATTTTATGGTTTCTGGAGGTGGACTTCGTTTATGCAGCTTACTATCATCTGAGACAGAAACTGCACTTAAGGAAGTCATGTAAGAGACATACTGATTTTTCTCTTTTTCCATATTCAGGTGATCATCTCCTGAAGAATCATTCACAACACTAGATTGTGTTAAATCCACTTTAACTACATCACTAACCCAGCTCTCGTCAGAATCTTGTTTTGTTGTTTCCAAGTATTTTGCATTTGCAAGAGAATGTTTTGAGTCACTAATATTAGGATCCATTTTCTGAAGTGTCTGAAGCCCAAAGGTACTTGAGTTTTCCTGAGCCACCTTTTCTGAATTAGTGTCATTTGTAATATTGATAACACATTTTGGTGTGGGTGGTCTGGATACATACTTCTCCTTTGGTAATAATTCCACTGTCTGTGTCTTTTCCATATTGCATTCCTGAAGAAGTAAATCATTAGGATTATGATCAGAAAGTGTGGCCTGTTCTGATGAATGGATGGTTTTTTTCTCTTGAAGCTGAGAGTCAACTGATTTCAGCTTCTCTGCTTCTTCATATTTTTTATCTTCCTGTATTTTGTCCCAGGGAGTCTGGCTATCTATTAGTGTCTGCTCTCCTGCCCTCTCATTATTCTGGGATCTTCCTTCTTCTCCATTAATCTTTGAAGTGTTTTTATTCTTCAATTCATTCTCTAGCTTCTGCTCTGAGGAATTATCTATTATTCTCTTATTTAAATTTTCCGAGTCACTGCTCTCAGAAAAGTCTGAAACATTGTCAGTTCGTAGCCTTTTCATATTTAGTTTCTTTTCATCCTCCTCAGGTTTCCTTCTTTTATTCAAGTGTTTGTTTTTACTTTTAGGATTTTCTGTAAGATTTTAAAAAAGAATAGTATTAGTTTTCACAACACTACATAAGCATTTTTTAAATGGCTTGTTATTTACTCTCATTCTTTAAAAAAAAGTGGCCCTACCTCCACGTGCTATACAATCATATTTTTCCTCCTTCATCTTCTCATCATCTGGTATACTGCTATCTGAGCCCTTCCTCTTATTTGGACGGGTATTTCTTTGTTGCTGCTGCTGGTGTGTATTCTGTTTTGATACTGCAGCTTGAGAGTTCATTGCAGGCCTGGGACTATTTGCTTGGGCGCGTGTATAATGACCCTGAAAAGAATCAATTAACAATGACTGTTTACTACTTGTTCTAGAGTAGCCTAAGAAAAATATTTACAATAACCCATCATTAATAACATACATACGTGAACAGTGTTGCTATTTTGACTGGCACGAGACCTGCGTCGTGAGGTAATGCCAATATTTTCACCTTTTAACAAAGAGTGAACAACATCATCTAGAAAGGTCATTTGAACCATAGAAGGGTCGACATTCTGTGGTTCTAGTACCTATTCCATGACACAAAATAAAAACAAAAGTTAAATCCAACTGGCTAATATGCTACTAGTACAATGTCTTTATTAAATAGAAATGTTTAGAAATCAGTCTGGGATCCCTAATTTGTAAGATACTATCATCAGACTTATAAAAATTGAATTGTAACCACTAATGACAAAATTACCTTTTTAACCTTCTGAAACCTATATACTATTTCAACTGCTAACCAAGAATTACAAAGCAAATATACTGCAAGTAAACCTTGAAAAACAAGGATAAGAATTAATCAAGATATTAAGTAATAAAATATATTTCAGGGGAGTGGATGTGGCTCAGGCAGTTGAGTGTCCACCTCCCACATGGGAAGTCCTGGGTTCGGTTCCCAGTGCCTCCTAAAGACAAACAAACAACGAGCAGACATCAAGCAAACACGCAAACACACACACACACACACACACACACACACACACACACACACACACGTATTTCAAAGTACAAACGTCAAGGAAGTAAAACGATGTATTTAAGAAATAGGAAGTAATTTTTTAAAAAAGAGTTGTAAAATAAAGCTAGGAAGGAGAAAAAAGACAAGAATTGTACAAAAGAATAATAAAAACAACTAAGGTTAAAGAAATGGATGTGGACTAAAGAAAAGAACTATTTAACAATTCAAGGCCATTTCTTACTTGAGGGTGAAAGTTTATCACCTTACTAGTAAAAAATTAAATGTAATTAAAAATAATAAATCATTTAGCATTTTGACGAAAATTATGACCAAATCATATGAATTGTTTATAAAGGAGCAGACACCTTCACCAATCCACTCAGATGGGAAGGAATTAAATATCTATTTTTCATGTAAATAAAGCTTTAAAAGTGAAAATTATAATATATACTTTTTGCCAATTAAAAAAAACAAAACAAGATTTGAAATCGCAATCCTTTCAGACTGTTACTTAAAATTCTACATGAAATTTGTATCCTTAACACTTGCTGTAAAACTTAGTGGGCAGATCAACTCTGGAGCTTGATGTAAAAAGAACTATTATGTGCATTAAAGTTTTCATTAATGAAAGAAAACAATTGTGAAAATGTTCTTATAACTAGGAAAGACAAAAAACTGGGACTTTCAGAAAGAAAATTCTTGCTTATCTAAGGATAAAAAAAGATTAATCAATTAAAAGAGTTTGATGCCTCTATTTCAGGGACTGATTTTAGCTATGTTTACCAATGTTGAAATATATTTGGCATCACTATCTCCCGGTGACTTCTATGTACCATATCAGACACATTTAAAGTAATTTATTACTTTAATAAATAATTATAAAATATTATTTTAAATCCTAATTTATTAGGATTATATAAACAAGAAACCTAGAGAAAAAAATTGATTTAGTATCAACCTGTTGATGCATTATTTTTTGGCATGGGATACGTGAATTATAAAAATCTCTTTTCAAAATTATTAAACTATTTACCTGGTCATTCATAACGATCATGGTGCGGGTGAAGAGATCATGATGAGTAATTATGCCTGTAAACCACTGGGTGGCAGAGTCTTGTCTATATACTCTCACTCTGTATCCATTTAAGGAATAAGGACCTTTAAAAAAACACACAAGAAATAGGGATATTTTAATACAGACATTTTCATTTAAGAACTACCTTTTAGGAGAAACATGAACTATGTGAGAGATGGTTAATAAAATATCCAAATATCAGTTTTTAAAAAATCATTTCAGAAGACAAGTGAATATACCTTAGAGCCAAATCATTCTTAAGTTATTACACACATTCTAGTAGACACATATACTTCCTGAGTCAATGGAAATAAAGTACTGTAAGTCAGAAAGATAATTTAATATTTCTGGGAGCATGAGTTATTAAGAGGACAATATAAAACATAAGGTTATAGTGACCTAGAAATTAGTAAGGTCACAAAGCTATGCAATAAGGTTGGCATGTATGTCTAATCCCAAGGTTGGGATTCCATTTCTGAAATGTGAAGGTAATCTTGTAGTGGCCAAACCTTTCACAAAAATTTTCATTCCTCGTAACAGTGAGTAAAAGGCACCAAAAGTCTTAAGACATGTAGATTGCTAAATGAATTTATAAATACAGCACTAAAAAAAAAAAAAAAGATTTTATAAAATATGGTGTACTTTTGGATTAAACTTACTTTTCTAAAGGAAATCTAAATTTATATAGATCTAATTTTCTTTAGAAAATAAGGACTAAATAAAAAAGGGTATATATATCTGAGACATTGTGCATGCCTATTAAAACAAATGAGTCATGGAAATGAAAATTTCTTCAATTCCCAGATGCTAAAATGATATCAAATATTTAAGAGTTAAGAGGAATGGTAAGTGGTGGGGCAGTACTGCTGTATCTCAAAAACAATAGTATTACAATTTACAAATTACAACATGCTTTCAAAATTTGCAAGTGCTTATTTAATCTCTCCAATTCCTTGATCAGGTGTTGTTCTCTCTTTGGTAAAAATTAAGAAAGCAAGATTGGTAGGGTAAATGAATTTTTAAATCAAAGAGTTGGGAATGTTATTTTTCTGATTCCCAGATTGATGCTCTTTCTTCTACAGTTATAACAGATTCACATAGCAATTAATGGCTTAATATTTATTTGCCAGTTTAAAAAAATCTAGTCCAATATAGCCTCAAAAATAAATCAATTAACACATCTGTAAAAAGTATTCTACATGACCTGTAAATTAAATACATTCATCTGGAGAAAAATGAAGATGTTTATTGACTGCAATTTAAGGGAAGTGACAGGTAAAGCACTATTTATTTGCCATAATCCAGTATACCCCAGTCTTTTCTAACTATGGAAGAATAAGATTTCCATGTTATTTTTTTCTAAACAGTATAAAAAATGTTTATAGACTATCTTCACATATGACCAATTTTCAGTTCCTATTAGCACACCATCAATACTGGCTTATTTCTACCACCTAGCACAATCTGGAGTCTGCCTCATACAATTTCACCTAGCAAGGTCAGGAACCATATACTTATTTAGTCTTTTTGCCTCTTATTATACAATGAGGAAACAAACTTGGTTAAAAAAAATTAACTTGGCTTGTTCAACAAATAAATTGCAAAGAAAAGGAAAAAAAGAGATGGAGGGAACATACCAACCAATCACAATGTTGTAAGACCTTGTTTGGACCTTCTGATTTAAAATAAATAAAATAAAACAAAATAAGTTAATAAGCATTTATGACATTTATAAGACATATGGAAACTTGAACTTGACTAACATTTGATATTAAGGAACTATAAATTTTTTCAGTATAATAATGATATGGAGGCTTTGTTTATAGAATGAGTTGATGCCTGAAATTTGAGGGAAGTAAATGGGGGTGTTGCTGGGGCAGGATTTGCCAGGTTTGACAGTAGTTGGAGCCAGGAGATAGGTGCATGTGGGTTCCCTATAATATTCTATTTTTTATGCATATTTGAAATTCCCCATAGTAAAAAGTGAAAATATAATTAGCATATATTATATGCTTATCTAGCATAAGATACTAAATGACCTGCTACTGCAAATAGTCACATTTAGGCTAAACACTTTTGAGATTATCTCCATTAATGCTTTAAAGTTAAATAGCATGGAAGTTGAGAGTTGAGATAAATATGGCAATTTAACAACAAAATTCAACTTTTAAAGTTAAATGAAACATTCAACATATCAGCATGTTATGCCATTGTCTCAGTTTCAGTTCAACTTCACAAAGAGCCATACCAACAATCTGTAATTTAATATTTATGTACAGTGATAGAAAAAGGAATCATTAAAAATGACCACTGGTTTGAAGGCCACATGTTGTAGACAAACAGGTAACTTACTATAAAAAAAGAAAACAAAACTAAGACTAGCATTGAGGCAAGTGCTGAGGAAGGCAAACTGAAATAGGTTACTTTTGTCAGATACCAAGAGCATTCTTCAAAAGGATTGCAAACAATCCTTTCCATTGCAAACAATGCTTTATTCTCCAGGAAGGACACACCTAAAGCATTCTGTAATATGAAAAATTTCCCATCAACAAACACCTGTGTGGCTAACAATTTCATACCAAGTATTTAACACAAACCATTTAATAGACTGGTGAAATTTCCAACTATTGCAATCATTGTAATTTTTCAATTATTTTCCGAGGACTGATATATAACTCAAAGTATTCGGTTGGTCCTCTACTTATATTGCACATTATTGACCAACTAAAGACATATGATAAATTGCCTAGTTAAAAGAAAAAATTTACACATAACTTCCAAATAGTTACCTTGCATAAAAATCTCCTGAACCTTTTGTTCCTTTACCCAGACTTTGACTTCCTCATGAAGTTGCGGGTTGTCCCTGAGAACTGGGTTTAGGCTGTCTATGTCGTCCTAGAATTACAGATTAAAAGAAAGGTCAATGTTATGCTCTCCTAACATTAATGTTACCAACTTTCCTTCATAAATGTTTTAAGGAACTGAAGAAAATGCCTTGACCTAAATGTATGCAAAAACAAATTCACAAATTATATATACAGTTCACCAGCAATTGTATAGTAGAGTATAAGAAATTCAACTGTGTTAAGATTTGATCCTAAAGTCAAAATTTGAAATTTACTAATTTGTTTTCTAACTTTTAAAATATGGCCTTATTCAAGTCAGCTTTTTAAGAATTTCACTATTAGTAGAAGCAATATATAAACCAAAGAGCAATGGTTATCTATGGCTGGAATCAGAGCTGAATATTTTTGTGATAACAGATATATACATATATGAGCTATATCCCCTCATAATGACTAAAACATTAGATTTTTAAACTACAAGTCCCTACCCACTGTCTGAATTTAAATGTCAAATTCAGTTCTACTCAAACTCTTCTGACCAGTAACTTCACTGAAGTTTTATTTTTTCAAGCCCAAGTCAGTGCATCCTGGTAATTAAAATTACATTATTGATAGTATTATCCTCATAATAGGGTGGATCTAGACACAGAAACAACCAGTTCTCTCTTCTTGGAGATGTGAATCACATAGTCACATGGTTTCCCACAATCTTCTGGTCCCCTGCTGGACTCCTGTCATTCTGTTCTTTCTCTCTCTCAAAGCACCTCTGCTACTCCTGCATTTGAGATCAGCTGCAGAAATGCTAAAATAGCTGGGATGAACAAAGCAGCACTGTCAATTGGGCAACTCTTTTAAAACTGGAAGGGCAGACCACTGAAACCAGTCAATAGAATGGAGTTACATGAAGGGAATTTTATACAGTGAATAAAAATAACTTGGCAATTTGGAAAAGCTAAAATGTAGCAGAAAAGTATAAAGAAGGACCATTAATCAAACAGGTCACACTTCTTTTGCTCTAAAAAAAGCTATCCTTTCCTTCTAAATCATTACTTTTAAGGCAGAACTCTATTTTTGGAATAATATTCTGGTAAATATTATCTGATGTTTCTTTTATACCCAGTGAAAGCCAACAGGTAGATGTAAAGGTCTTTAATGTTATCAACTATATTCCTTGGAAAATGCATAGAAATGCTATTTTCCAGAAGGAAATACTGGAACAGAAAAGTGTTCTTAAAAAGTAAGTAAAGGAAACATGGCAACCAAGGGAATGATTCTCACTAACTACTACAATCAAATCTGTGTCAGAGTCATCAAGGTGAGTGACAGTAATGTCAGGAATCTTGCAGAAGATTGCAGTAGGATAAATCTCAAAGATCTGGTACAAGATCCTTCTTTGTTGAGTGGGACTATATTGGCATACAAGATAGTATCAGATGAAACAGAAAGAATCAAGGATACCCTGATAGATTGGTATGATGAAAAGGAACTTAATTTGATATTAACAACTGGACAAACAGGGCTTGCATCACAAGACATCACTCCGGAGAAATGATACAATATGAGGAAGATTAAAATGGTCTGGAAGGTAAATTCTTCATTTGCTCAGTGGTCTGTGGTGTCAGCTGAGCTTCAGGAACTTTGCCAAAGGAAGGGATAGTAGAATTCTTAACTTAGCATGGCATCTGGTCTGGTCTGCTTTGCTAATAGAATTCAGAGTTGAGCCCTATTTCCTTTTCTTGGGGTGGCAGGGAGATTAAAAAAAAAGAAAAGCAAAAAAAAAAAAAAAAGTAATACCATAGTAGTCATTCATAACTATGTAACATTTTTTAATTGTGGGGAAATAATTCACATTACAAAGTTAAATATTGTATATCCTATGGAACTTCAACTTAATACCAAAATGCTAGGCTGAAAATTCAAATCTTTGAATTCTGGTTCTGCTACTTACTATCAGAATGACCACGGACTAGTCACTTAACCATTCTGTGTATCAGTTTCTCATGAAAGGGGGAAATAATAAGTACGTATCTACCAAGGTAGCTGTGCAGATTCAATGAGAACTACTCCTGGCATTTTATTAAATTATATATAAAGGTTAATTTATAAGGGTTAACTTGAGAAATTATTTTCTATATTTTATATGTAAATACCAAATGGACAAATATTATTTTAGATTTAAAGTGTGCCCATGAAATCTTAATCTAGTTAAATTATTTCTTAATTTTGATAAAATTTTCTATTTTATCTTTTCTATCACCATAAACAGAGGTCTCAAATTTCTACCATTTAGAATCTGCTTATTTTTAAAAAATATTTGTTGACAAGAGTCAATCTCCTTCCATGGCTCTGTTTAATTTTATTAGAAACTGAACAACTCTAAAATTCTCAAGTCTTCTTATTTGTGGGAGGAGAGGGCATAAACTGTTATTAAAGCAGCATTGCCAATACCTTGTAGACAGATACAGGTATGGTCTATAAAACTCGATGCCTATGTTGTAATGTTACAACTTAAATTATAGGGATATAAAATTTACAAAAATTCTACAGGTAAAGTAATGGGCTCTGTTACCAAGATTATTAGATATACAAATATCTTTCCAAAGATAAAGCATACATTTTCTTGTGGAAAAAGCATACCATTAAAAACTGACAATTTGAGTCTGCTTACTTTATGACCTTGCATAAATTCAAATTTGTAGGTATCAAGTGGAGTGATGAACACCTGCCTCTTTTCAGCTTAACAAGTAGGTTTTTTGTAATAAAATGGCATTGAAATTAGTTTTCTTAAATATCTAATTTTGATTTATCCATGGTATTAGATGATATGGATTACTCAGTTAATTAAAACCCACTGAAATTATCTCAACACACGGCTTGGCTTATGACAGAGTGTTGCTGTTAACTTCTACTACTATACTACTACTGTCACTACTACAACATTTCTAGTCCTTTACAATTAATAGGCATTTCTGCTCTGATATCATTATCCCCATTTTACAGAGATTCAAAAATAATTAAATAATAAAATATTGTAATAGAGTTGCTAAACAGGTAGCCAAATGAAGTTTTTGCTATTTACTGACCTGGACAACTTTGTGAAGGCGCAAAAATAAAATAAAATAAAATTTTTTAAAAATCAGAAGAAAGATGATAAGGTAGACATACAGAAAAGAGAAATTAAGGATCTTTAATTAAGAACTATGAATATTCACTATCTTTTGCAGAAAACAATTTGCAAATAAAGGATCTCAGCTGTGTCTTGAGCTCATATGAGATTAACAGATTAAAAAATTACTTTTCATACATTTAAGACAGGAACTACACTAGCAAACTAAACAAAATAACTAAAATAATATATATTTTTAATTTCCCAAAGGCAAGTCAGATAGTGAAGGAACAGTACCCTATGCGTCTCTCCCCTCCTCGAACTGTATCTTAACCATAACTGATGGTTATTACCTTCTGTAAAAGAAAAATGGGGAAATATTGGTTCAGGAAAATATGCTTTATTACAAACTTATATATGGAGTTCAAAACAAATGCCTTCCGTGAGGTTTTTGGACTATATTTACTGTTGACTTGCGTATTGTTCCTCCTTTTGCAAAAACAGAGATTAGCACTAATAGAACATTATAGGGGAGCCTTAATGCAAATAACCCACATAAGAATAGCTAACATGACTGTGCATTTACTGTGGCAGACACTGCTGCCTGTTTTCTATACATTATCAATTTTCATAACGCTGTGAGGCTGGTATTATATCTTTTTCACAAATTATGCCTACAGAAGTCCAGAATTACAATGAGTAAGTGACAGAACTGTTATTTAAACATAGTTCTGTGACTCCAGAACTCAGGATCTTTTCACCTACTCTATCACAACCAAAAGGAATGAATAACAAAATAATAGATTGTTTCTCTACATTATATATACAGAGGAAAGGTAACATGTTATGAAATCAGAGTGGATCAAAAGCAAAGAATTGAAAGCCATCTAGTGAAAGCCATCTTTCTGTTAGCTTCGAATACTGCCTATGTAATTTTCTACTTGTAGAAATATTTTAACATTCATCAAAGAGGGGAGACATAGCATGGTAAACACAAGTAATCTTATAATAAGAGAGCATAAGACAGAGGATATTGCTTTGGCAATGTACCCTCGTTATGACCTACAAATTTCTAAATACTCTATATCCAGGTAAATACTGCCCTGAATCACTATTTGGGGAGATCAAATCACAGATTTTTTTCACATGTACAGAACGATACAATTAAAAAAAAAAAAAAAAGCATTCCTCAAGAGATCAAAGATAAAATCAGGTTAGAATTCGTATTTTGAAAGTAAGATGACTGTACTAAATTAATTTTTCAAACGATTCCCTACTTTATCCCAGCTCAAAGGAAAAAACAAAAACCAATTAGGTACAAAAAAAAAGATTACAAAATTAAAATATTCAGATATGCCTAAATGAGTTTTTTTTTTGTTTGTTTTGTTCTGTTTTCATGTCAGACAGGTAATGTGCCAAACGTCTTAACAAGGTTTGAGGGAGGCACATCTCACACAAACATGAACACCCATTCATCATGCATATGAATCACAATATGATCTAAATGAGGTTCTATAGTAGAATATTACAACAATGTTCAAAATATGTAACACATTTTCTAAGATAATAAGGCACTGATTTGTCTTACAAGTTAGGTACAAACCATAATAAATAGTTCTCCTTACTAGTTCAACAGATATTTTCTACATATCACACATACTCTTGATTTAACTACTGACAGAAGAGAGCCAGCAGAGCCATTTTTAGGTAATAAAATGGTTAGTTTCTTTCTTGGTGACTGAGCTGATTTGATTGGCTCAATAATTTTAACAGATATGCTCCAAGTCCCAACTGAGGTTTAGGATAGCACTTTCATGTATTTCACGATACATGAAATCTCACAAAACTGGAATAGTTTATCTCCCTTTGGACAATTTCTGATAGAGAAAAACCTAAAGCCCAGTTTCAAATTGACAATGATGTATAGCTTTGTAAAGGAATGATTCTCCCCCACACTGCAATACAATAGACCCTTGACCTTTGTGCTGATACTCAGTGAGTTTCTCAAATTCCGCTATAATTATATAATTTTTAAGTTTCCTATAAAAAACATACTTGAGGGAAGAAGATGCAGCTCAAGCAATTGAGCCTACCACATGGGAGGTCCAAGTTCGGTGCCCGGTGCCTCCTAAAAGAAGACCAGCAGGAGCCGCCTCCCGGTGAAATGAGCTAGACTCTGCCCCTGCCACAACAAGCAGATGCCACAAGCCAGCAGGCCCCAGGGGAGTGGATGTGGCTTAGGCTGTTGGGAACTCCCCTCTCATGTGAGAGGTCCCAGATTTGGTTCCTGGTGCCTCCTGGAGAAGAGCAAACAATGAGGAGACGAGAGAGAACCATCTGGGGGAGAGGGTATATAAATAAAGAAAAATAGTATAAGTAAAATAAATCTTTAAAAGAAAAAAAGTAAAAGGCTCATGGTTCTTAAAAAAACAAGAGGTAAGCTGTATTGGCCCTGTGGCCATAATTTTGTCTAGCTCTGTTTTAAAAGAACAAAATAAAAACTGGTACAAAGCAAGATTTAAAAAGTTCTATATATCGATGCTATACAATTTGATGGCGAATAGACTACAAACTCTGTTTCCACAAATGTCTTTCATAAATGTCATTCAATTACAGATGACATTCCACAGATATCCCTATTTCTACAAATGTCTGCATAAAATAAATCAATACCAAATAACTTTCATTAGTAATTAAAGAAAAATATTTTAGGGCAAATCATTTTTTAAGGATTTCACAAGTAAACGAATTTCCCTGATGCATTACTGGGTCATGTTTAGCCCTCCAAACACAATTTAATACTTTACTTAATTTTAGCATGGAAAAAGTATCAACTTTGAAAGATAAGATTTTAGGTTAATGAGAATTATCTCATTATACCACAGTACAACACAGATCTCTGGATGGTACTCCACAGTGGGTAAAAATGGGCACATATAATGGAAAAGAAAAGATATTCTACAGTAACTAATAATCTATATTTCATACACATGATTTATTAAGGACCCAAAGGTTAATATTTAACTTCTCTATGTATTATATATATATATATATATATATATATATATATAGCCAAACATAGTTAAAGATTTGCAATAATTAAAAGTTCTGTGTATACATAACACTACGATTTCTGATTGATTATAGTTAATTTAGAAAGCCTAGAATTTAGACTATGATTTAAATCAAAACAATGGATTTTCTAACTTTCAAAAACATAATTATATATAAAGATACCAATGGCAGAGGAAAATGGGTTAACATTTTGTATTATCCATGCAATTTCTTTCCCATGCATACAATTAAGGACATAGCGTGAAACATGTTTACTTGTCCTTAATTATTTATATTTTGAAATCACATGAGAAAAAAACTCATTTCTCAAAGAACATGATGGAAATAATAGTCAAGTATTAATGGAAATAGTTCTAGAAATGGGAGTGTGTTCAGAAAATCTTAAGGCTATTTAAGTGTATTTTTTATTGGCTAAAAAATAATTCAGCTGTACAATAAGCATGAACACTTGAATCTTTTGTTATTCTTAAACATACTTTCAAATAATTGTCTTCTCTACTTCCTCCAAGGGCTGACTGTATGACACTCTGAAGGAGAAAGTGATTATGGCTGAGGAAAAAAAATGTCTCTACCACATGTGGTCAGAATATTGTCTCTAAAATGCTACTGGAAGAAATGAGCAATACTTTTCAAATATTTTTACCTATTGCTTTTCACCACCTAAGATTAACACTTTGTTATTTTATAAATGTTTCTAACATAACTATGAATCTGTATTGTCAATTGTGGTGATTTGATTCTTTGCAACACATTACATAATGAAACCTGAAATTTTCCAGATTTATCATTATTAAAACTTTAAGTTGTAGGCAGAATTTTAACATTAATTATTTAGGAACTACTTGATTCTTTGTATATAAACCAAACATCAATATTTAATATTAACATCAATATTAATATTAAATATTAATATAATATTTAATATTATTAAGAATTAAGCTAGAAGTGTAGCTCAAACTTGACCCCTAATTTCTGTGATTACTTTAATTTTTTAAAGAAAAAAGAAAATGAGCTGGTTCAATGACAACTCTCTTTTTTAAATCAAGCAATCTTGAAGGATCTGTTGCAAATGGCCTGCAAGGCCTTAAATGTTCTTGCCAACACAAAGGCAACACAACACTAGTTGTCAGAACAAGCCTGAGGCAAACAGTGAAGTTAGAGGTGGAGCCTATGTTCTGGAATGCAAGCATATAAAATAAGGCGATAAGACTGAGTACTTTTTTCTTAAGGATTTACTTTCATTTTGCTTCTTCTAAAGTTTTCATAGCCTTAAAAATCATCTTGTCAATACATTATTAAAAATGTGGACTATGCTCATCCCTTTTCAAAGTGGTCTTGATTTTAAAAACCACCAATCTTTCCGAATTGTTTTATTTACCATATATCATGGCTTCTAGTTTGAGATAAGCAATTTTATGAAGCACATGATTGTTAAAATAAAAACCAACTATATTTGGTCCTTTTCAATGATAATGTAATTTTCTATTATCTATCAAAAGAAACAAAACTAGAAAAATGATATTGGTTAATTAATAATTCATTTCAGAGAATTAGTATAGCCAAATCTCTAGCTTGATCCCTGAATATTACCACTAAGATGAAAAATAAGCCCCATAATCCTCAAAAATCTATCTTGAAGTTTACTGCCACTGTAAACAACTGGACATTATATATACAGATGTTTTTATAATCTCTTCCTTGAAACTTCTATTTGGTATAGCTTGCCATTATTTATTTCATTAATAACTAAAATAGGAAATGGCTTTTTGTTAAGTTTAATGTAAAAGAAGTGTATACCATAAGAAATTATAAAAGAATGGTTTAAATTTTTAAAGACAAGAATTTTTATTTCATTTTTACTTATAGTTATATATTATTTCTCTGGACTCTTGATTTTCTAAATTTGTACAAACTGAAATATGGTTGAAAAAAAACTCCCATATTGTTTTCATTATTTTGCATGTATACATTCACCATGAATGAATTTCAAAGTTCAGTTTCCTTAGATACACTGATACAATATTGCTAAGTTTCCATTTCTTGTTTTACCTCAGTTCAAATATTTGGCAATCGACAATTCTTAGGAACTCAAAGATTGTTGTAATTATTAATTTAAGGTAAAAAAAAACATTCGAATTACAATGCTGTTTATTTCCACTGAATATTGTTTTAAGTTATTTTATTAGCTAATTTTGGCATTCTGATTTGGAAAAGGGACTCTGACCTGAAGACTTTTGCCAAAAATTATCAACATAAAAAAGGTGCTTAAGTATTAGTTAATCCTTTTTAGTTAAAAAATGTCCAATTAATCTGCATAAACTACCTTCAAATGAGTACCATTGTTTTCAAGGCCTTATCATAGCATATTAATAACTTGTAATATTTATTAAACATATTTTCCCTAAGGATAAGAGTATAGTCGTTTTCACAATGACAAAAACACTGCTTGTAATCTTAAAATTAAACTAAATAAAGTAGCACCACATTTTTTACTTCATGACTGGTTTAATTTCTTAAAAAAGGCAAACCTCAAATCACAATAAAATTAAAACATACCAGGCAAGCAAAATAAAATGAATGATAAAAATAAGGGCATTTTAATATATATTTTCTGTCATTACTCATCAGCATTTATATCCTGGAATTAAAATATTTCCCCAAAGCTAATCTACTTAGGCAACTGGATTCATCATCAAAACACATTATTTCTTAACTCAAAAGATCAAATTACAGTTGCAAAAATATTTCTTTACTTCATTATTTTTCCAATGTCCAAGATTAACACAATGTTTTCAAGAATGACTACTTTCCTAAATTATTCTCAAGATAGGAGCCTGGACAGTTAATTCATGAGACTTTACTATGTAACTGACTGTGTGCGCTAAATGTTTTACATTCATTACAGCATTTAATTCTCAAAATAACTTTATGATGCAGGTATTGCAACAACCATTTTACAGGTGAGAAAATTGAGGCACAGACATATTAAATTGGCCTGGGGTTAAACAGATTATAAATAGTGGTGTTAGGATATGAACAAAGAAGTCTGACTTGAACTTCATGCTTTTAACCATTATAATACACTAACACTTCCTTTTTATACTCTTCTTACCTTTGCCTTTCATTATTCTCTTTTTAATGCATATTTATCTCTTGTGTTCTTTCATAGTATTATAGTATAGTACAGTACTTCTATCAAAGCACATATAACATTTATTATAATTTTCTGTTTTTCTCCTTAACTTCACTAAGCATCTTTTGATGATTATTTATTTATCCTTCACTTTTAGAATTTACTACGTATAATCAATAAGTCAAAAAAATTAACTAATTGAATTAGGTGATTACATGAGAGATCATTCAAAACTGCTTTCTTTAAAAAAGTTCCATTGCATCCAACTGGGAAAATTACTATAATTATTATAACATTATAATAAGTATTGTCTTTTATATGTAAAAAGCTCTTACACATTATAAAGAGTACCATCCACATGGAAACAAGGGCTAAAAATCTCGGGGAGAGTGGATGTGGCTTGAGCAGTTGAGCACATGCCTCCCACAAAGGAGGTCCTGGGTTCGGTTCCCAGTGCCTCCTGAAAAGATGAAACAAATAATAAGCAAAACAAACAAAAGAACCAACTCAGGGAAGCCAATATGGCTCGCTGGTTGAGGGCCGGCTTCCCATATACGAGGTCCCGGGTTCAATCTCCAGTCCCCGGTACTACAAACAAATAAACAAACTAGGGGGAAAAGTCCATTTCATCATTATACAAGAACCACAAATTTAAATGATTGCCACCTTTTTGGTTAATCTGATTGTGAAAAGTAAAAAAAAATTTATGAAACCTGGGTTGGCAAGGCACAAAATTAAGAAATACCCTAACTATTGGTAGGTGAGTAAATAATTTTTCTGAAAGGCAGTTTGTAACAAATTAGCTTATAGGCACTTGGAAAACAATGAATGATGTCAGCATAACAGAAGTAACATTGGTTCACACACTTTTTGTTGCACTACCTGAATGCTTAGAAAGAACACTGTACAATATACAATGACCATATATGAGGTCCCAGATTCGGTCGCCGGTACCTCCTAAAACAAAGGAAAAAACTAATTCTCATTGGGGAACAGATGGAGCTCAGTGGATGAGCAACTGCTTCCCATGTAATACAATCTGATAGTGAAATACAATGAATATATTCTATAGAAACTTAGCTAATTTAGGAATTTTATTGATATTGATACACTTGAAAACACTCTTTGCATACTCCTTTTACATCCTCATTATGGTACAAACTCTTTGATAATTTTATAAAAATTACCAAAAAAAGAAAAAAATTTACCTTAAGACTTTGCCACTTAAATTAAGAATTAAATGTCTACAAAGCAAATGAGTTATTTAATACAATTCTAATAATACAACACTACATTGACTATACTGGGTATTCTTAAAATTAACTTTGTGAAACTTCTGACATTCATTAAAATAAAAATCGTAATATGTGATACATTTTTTGATAAATATTGTCATAAAATTAACATGTTACTGAACTAGATAGAGGAAAGATTTCTTTTCCATGATTGATAGGTTGTGGTATGAAGAAACATTTTATTATGTATTTAATGGTGAACTAAGGGAAAGAAAAAGTAATAAGAAAACACACATATATAGGATACATATGCAAATAACTGACTATTTTAATAAAGGTGATTAAGCACCATGCAAAATAAATCATATTTTCTATTTATTTTTAAAACTTGATATGGCATTTCAGATATTGTGCTAGATGATTAAAGTGTCCTGGGCCAGTGCCTTAACTCTTGCAAAGCTCATTTGCTTATATTACCATTCCTCAGAAAAGCACCTTTATTACTCGGGCTTCGCAACTTAAATTTATCCTAAATGAAGTTAGTATGATGTAAGTCATATCTATTAGCTCCATAAACACTATAAAAACAAAAATTAAAAAAAAAAAAAAAAAATTGGATTGCTGGCACTACCACTCTTCATTCATCCTGAAGAAGTAGTCTTTATCTAACTTAAATGTATTGTACATTAATTGTTCTATTACTAGCTTTTTAAAATATCTACTTAAGAGTAAACATTATTTACTCAGTGTAAAAAATAAAGATTTTTAAATCAATAGAAGAGAAGCATTTTAACAAATGTTAACTTTATGCAATCCTTAAACCCTCTGGGTTTGATATTCTTCCATTGAGAATGTGGAGGAAACATGCTTAAAGACAAAGTAATTTCCCCCAAATCACACAGTTAGAAGGTAGATCAGCAAGGCTCTAATATCAATGTCTTTCCCACAACGTTTTTTTCCAGTGCACACACTTGCTGAATCAAAATTCTGCGAGCTCTCTGCTGGGTTTTCAACAATTTACCAAATTATTTTATTGTCATTTTAAAAGATGGAATATGGTGTTTATAAAATTAAAATCAATTCATGGGAATCGGTATTCCAACCCAAGATTTGAAACAGTTATCTTAAATAGACCCTATAATTTATCAAAGCCCTCAAGGACTCTGGAATGGCATATAGTATATTAATAACTATTTCTTTCCTATTACATCAAATCACAACAAAATTACTATAAATCTTGCTAGATAAAGCAGTTAACTAATTTATTTTTATTATATTTAAAAATAACTATCACATTTCAATCTATCAAACTATCAATCTCAATTTCAATCTATCAACTTCAGCTTGTCTCCCAGTTAAAACCAATGTTTCAACAAATACTCTCTTGAATAAACTTCATTCAGGTCTGTTATATTTCTGCATTTTAACTACAGCTTGCTAAGTGTTATTGGTGTAAGGTCCTCTTCTCTCAGAATTACCACAGAGTAAAAATCAGAACAGCAATTAAGTAGAATTTTTAATACCACTTGAGGGAAAATGC
>JAQZBX010023248.1:17485-31084 GCA_029593785.1 Cabassous unicinctus | reverse complement strand
AGAGACAAGACGAGATGCTCCAAAAACCAGGAACCAAGGTGGCGCTGGTGGCAGAACACCTCTCTCCTATGTCGGAAGTCTCCAGGATCGAATCCTGGTGAAGACTGGAGGAGGAGGATTAGAAGAGATGGCAGGAAACAGACACAAGAGAATTGCCCAGCAAATGGACACAAAACAACAAAAAAACAGGGAAGGGGGCGGTTTAAAATGGATAAAGTAAGTAAATAAATAAATAAATAACCTTAAAAAAAAAAGACATTCCCCTGCTATCAAACCCAGGAGGGTGATTACCAGACTCAAGTTATTTCTTCCTCCCAGTAAGAGTACAACAGGCAAACTCCTATTCATTTCTCAGAAACCAGTGCTGACATCACCTCCGATGAAGCCTTGATTCCCTCCTCTGTCAGAGTCACATTCCATCTACCTCTAAACTTAGTACATACTACTATTATTACACTGTGTTTTAACATTAATTCCCCTCCAGTGAGTGACAAGGCTGAGACTCATTCATCTCTATATCCCAGTAACCAGTATATAGTAGATGCTCAAAAATGTTTGTTGGCCTGAGTTAAAATGAGTTTACAAAAATGGCCCGGCCCTAGTCTTCCATGGGATATTTCTGAAACTATTTATCTTCCCTTCCCAACCAGACTTCCTTTCAAAAGCCAGTGTGCCACTTACCTCAGTCAACTGAACTAGTACTCACAGAATGTCTCTCATATGCCAGGTAGTGTTAGGCTTTGCAGATTTGGAATTTAACAAGATACATTTCAAATTTGGCATCCTCTAAAAGGACCAGAACCAGCTCTTCTGTCAGAATTCTTTGGCTGGAGAAAGAAATCTTTCCTGGTTTCTACTCAGCTTTGTGAACCTGGGAATGGTCATTCTTCCTCTCTGGGCCTCTTTTCCCCCAGAAGGGAAGGACCGACTTGGTGTAAAATCTATAATTTAGTAGACGTGTTAAATTGGACTCCATATTTCCATTTGTTGGAGTCACCCTTGACTCTTCTTTCTCACACTCCAATTTGTCAACAAATTTGTTGACTTTACCTTTAAATCCAGAATCCAAACATCTTACCACCTTACCCGCCCTGATAAAAACCACCACTATCTCTTGCTAAGATCACTGCCACAGCCTCCTATCTGGTCTCCTTGTTTCCACCTTTATTCCCCTACAGTCTATTTTCAGAGAACAGGCAGAGAGGTTCTTTTAAAATGGAAGTTCAAACCATCCAGTACCTCCCCAACTCTTTGAGAGTAAAAGTCACACAGCCCTAGACAGTCCAACCCTTTTTGTGTCCTACTACTTCCCCCTTTATCCACTCTACCCAAGCCACATTGACCTCCTTGCTGTTTCTTAAATACACCATGCACATTCGTACCTGAGGGCCCTTGCACTGACGGTTCCCTGTGCCTGGAATGCCCCTTTTCTTCAGGTATTTGCAGGACTGACACACTTCACTCAAAAGGGTCCTCAGTAAAGCCTACACTGCCCTATTTAAAATAGCAACTTACACCTCGTACCATATACAAAAATTAACTCAAAATGAATCAACAACTTAAATATAAGCACTAAAACTATAAAAACAGGGAAATATCTTCAGGACCTTGTATTAGGTAACAGGTACTTAAAACTTTACAACAAATGCACGAGCAACAAAAGAAAAAACATTGGTCATCAAAATTAAAAACTTTTGTGCATCAAAGAACATTATCAAGAAAATGAAAAAGAAAACCTACAGAATGGGAGAAAATATTTGGACCCATTATATCTGATAGGGTTTATAGAGAACCCATACAATTCAACAACGAAAAGACAACCCAATTAAAGAATAGGCAAATGACTTGAGTAAACATTTCTCTAAAGAAGATATACAAACGACCAATAACCACATGAGAAGATAATCAACATTATTAATCATTAGGGAAATTAAATCAAAACTGCAATGAGACCACTTCATACCCACTAGGATAGCTATTATTAAAAAAAATAAGTCTTGGTGAGAAGGTGAAAAAGTAGGCATCCTCATGCATTGTTGGTGGGAATGTAAAATGGTGCAGCTGCTGTGGAAAAAGTTAAACATAAAATTACTATATGAACCAGCAATCCTTCTAGGCATATACCCAAAATAATTGAAAACAAGGACTTGAACAGAAGATATCTGTACAGCAATGTTCCAGAGCAGCATTTTTCGCAATAGCCAAAAAGGTGAAAGCAACCCAAGTGTCCATCAGCAGATGACTGGATAAACAAAATGTGGCATATATACACAATGGATTATTATTCAGCAGTAAAAAGGAGTAAAGTTCTGAACCTTGAAAACATCTTGTTGAGTGAAATAAGCCAGACACAAGGACAAATAAGTGTATGATCTCATTTATGTGAAATAACTAGAATATGCAAATTCATAGAGTCAGAAAGTAGATTGGGTTGGGGAGGGCTGGGGAATGGGAAACCAATGCTTAATGGGTGCAGAGTTTCTGTTAGGCTAATGGAAAAGTTTTGGTGATGGATGGTGGTGGTGGTAGTAGCACAATATTGTGACTGTAATTAATGTTTGAACATAGTTAAAATGGGAAATTTTATGTTGTAAATATGTTACCACAATTTTTAAAATTGTAATTTCCCATCCCCTTTCCTTATTTTCCCTTCATAATTATCATTCCCTTTTAACATACTACAGAATTTACCTGTTTTGTTTTTATCTGTCTCCTGCCACTTGATTGTATGCTCTATGATTACTTATTAATTAAATATCTATTAAATATTTGTTGAATTAATTGCATGAATATCGATGTTATGTGCCAAGCACTGTGCTAATCAATGGAGCTACACGGTGATTAAGACAGTTTAAAAGTCTTGTGAGAGAAGAAATAATAACAATCAGTAGTAGTGTTAACACATTTATTGAGTACTCCTCCGTGTCAAGTACGTGCCATAAGTAATAGTAATGATGATGGCTAACATTTACTAATACAGACTCTGTTCTACATGCATTATTTTATTTAATCCTCACCAAGCCCCATAAGGTTAATATTATTAGCCTCATTATAAAGAGCGAGAAACGAGATTTCAAGGCTTGGAAATGGCAGAGGCAGGATTCGAACTAGGGAGGTGCCGTGAGAAAGAAGAGGTGTGAGAAATATTTAGGCCTTTAGGGTCAGCAAGACTAGGTCAAAGATTGGAGGTGGTCATGCTAATTCCTAGGTTTTTACTGGGGAGGGGCAAAAAAGAGCAACAGGGCCAAAGGGAAAGATGAAAGTCAAGTTTGAGACGCGTTGACTTTGTGGTGTTTAAAGTCCACTTACGGCGGTGTCCGGAGACAGCTGAACGGACGGTTCCAGCCCCTTTCCTACGGCCTGAAGAGATGCTGGGGGAACACAGGAAAAACAGGAGGTAGGTTCCCTTCCCTCCTGGGTCTCCAGCAGCAGCGGCAAGAAGGGCGTGGGGGTACCACGAGACAAAGGGCGCTCAGGAACCGCCTTTGTCCCCGCTGTTCCTTTAAGATGCGCGCCCCCAGTTTCTAGCCCGCCTTGTATGCAAATTTAGCGGCGAGGCGGGAGCGCGCGGCTGATACCCGGGGACTGGGCTGCGGCGGTTAGTCCTCTCCCGGCCGCCGTCGCCTCCGACATATTGCCCGCAGGAGCTGCGGCGGCGAAGCGGAGAGCGCCGGGGGGGGGAGGAGATGGGTGAGCAGAGCGGGCCAGGCTCGGCCCAGGAATAAGCGGGCGTGGGGGTCCGGGTGGCCATGCTACGAATTGCTGCCCCACGCGGACAGGAACCTGGCGAGGGGAGGGGCAGGGTTTGCGGGCGCAGACGGGACCCCGCCCCCTCCTGTCGTTTTGCGGGGTGGGGCTTCTGCTGTGGGGGCGGGACATGGGAGCAATGGGCGGGGCTTCTAAAATGAAGCGGGCCTGTAGGGGCTTTGGGCTTTGGTGAGGACTGGCTCTGCGTGGGTAGAAGCGGGGGCGGGATTTAGTGGTGGGCGTGGCCTTGGTGCTAAGGGCGGAGCTTCTGGGCTGTAGTAGGCACTTGTGCGGGGACGAACTTTCCGGGCTGTAGGGGCTTAATGTTGAGGAGCTGGGGCGGGGAGGCCTTCCAGACTAAGGGTTCCCACTCTGGGGCGGGGCTTCTGGGCTGAGAGGGCTTTTGTCGGCTTGTGGGCGGGGCTTCTGGGATGACAATTGTGTGTAGGCTGAGGGGTTTTATGTGGGTGCAGAGCTTCTGAAGAGAGGAGAGTGGGTGTGGGCAGAGCTTCTGGACTGAGGGTGCTTATGAGGGTTGTTTTAAGCCAAGTCTAACAGTGTATGAACAAAGCTTCTTTTTTGGGGGCTTGTTGGAGGCAGAACTCCTGAAGTACTATATGAAGACATATCGGAAAAGTTTCCGGAGCTGAGGAGCTAGGGCACAGAGGGGATGAGGTTGTTGTGCTGCTGTGAGGGGGTATAAACAAGATTATAACTTTGATTAGGCCTGGGGTGGTGCTAAGGAGCTTTGTGCAGGACCTTTGCACAGGATGGCACCAGCGGGCTTGACTAGACCACTGGAGCCTGGGGAAATAAGTTATGGGTAGAAGATTTGGGTCCCCAAACACGGTGTTCTCCCAGAGCCTATGTCCTTGAGCCTGTGCTCAGGCCCTGGGTTCTACCCGTGAGACTTCAGGGTAGAAGCTGCATCTCTGGCCCCTGGAAGAAAAAACTGTCTTAAGAGTGCCCAGAGTTGTAAGCCCCCAGAAACTTTTAGTATCCGGGTGGGGCTCAGTGCCCACCAGAGCATACGACCCAGTCCTTGGTAACTGCCCATGACACAGTGTAGCTCAGTTTCCTAATCTGTGAAAAGCCTACCTTGCTGTGCTCATTCAGTCATCAGCATATACTTATTGGACACTACTTTATGCTGGGTACTGTGGGAAGGGTGGAGAATACAGCAATGAAAAAGACAAACTCATTCCCATTCTAGTGGGAAAAATAGACAAAGAATATGTGAACAAATGAATAAGATCTTTTCAGATAATGAAATGTTGGGGGAGAAACATAAAAATAGGATAGAGAATGTTAGGGGCAGCCACTTTAAAAATGGCATTCAGGGAAAGGCTCTCCATACAGAGGATCCAGCAAGTGTAATAAGAGGTAGCCACATGCTTGGCTTGCATGAGGAATGAAAGGTCAGGATGACTGGAGCCTAGAGTAGAGAACATTGGGGGATGAGGTTAAGAGGTAGACAGGATTATAGGTCCCTGTGAGGATTAAATGATAGATTGAGATACCAGGTAACTGGTAGCCAGTATCATTATTGTCTTCTGTATATTGCCCCCCCGGCTTGAGGATCTACCTTTTGTTGAGCCCCACAGGAGGACGAAGAGGTCCCAACAGGACGTCCTATTGTCGAAATCCACTCTGTGAGCCAGGATCCTCAGGGGGCTCTGGCAGGGGCCGTACTTCCAGTGCCTCGGTCACCAGTGTCCGTTCCCGTACCAGGTAAACCACCCCTCTCTGTCTCTTGACCCCTCACTGTGGGCTCGCAGGGGCAGTATGGACAAGGCTCTCCCTGGCTGGGCCCCAGAATAAGATATCCCAGATGAGAGTTGAAATGAGTAGTAGAAAAGACCCAGAGTGAGCTCACTTGAGGGTGGTCATTTGGTGAATAAGCCCAAGAACCTAAATTCCAATTACAGCTCTGCTCCTGATTTGCTGGTGGTTTAGACAAGTTACCTTCCCTCCCCAGGCATCCTTTTCCTCAGGCATCTTTCCCTCCTGAGGGTGTTGGAAGGCTGAACAAAATTAAAAGGATTTGTCAGCTACTTTGGCAGGAGTGGGTGGGCTCTGTCCTTGCCATGTGTGACTTTTCTGGTCCTACCCCCAATCCTGTGCCCCAGAAGCCATTCTTGGTAGAGTTCTCAGTCAACTCCTGATGTTCCCTCCCCACCCGTAGGAGCAGTTCTGGGACCGGCCTCTCCAGCCCCCCACTGGCTACCCAGACGGTCGTGCCCCTCCAGCACTGCAAGATCCCTGAGCTGCCAGTCCAGGCCAGCATTCTGTTTGAGTTGCAGCTCTTCTTCTGCCAGCTCATAGCCCTCTTCGTCCACTATATCAACATCTACAAAACAGTGTGGTGGTATCCACCTTCCCACCCACCCTCCCACACCTCCCTGGTAGGTGTCTGTCCAGGGCCAGCTCTGTGTTTGTGTGGGGGTATTGCTTGGTTTCAGTTTAGCATAGATTACCAAGAACCACTATATGGCCATGAAAGGTGTAAAAGGAACCGGAAACTGACAACTCCTCACACTCCTAGTCACAATCCTCACACACTAGGCATTGTGAGGGCAGCAGAAATGAATCTGACACAGATTTTGCCTAAAGGAACTCAGAGTCTTAAGTCCTGTGGGAGAGACGAGCCACAGGCATACATGAGTGTTTCAGAGGTGGAAAGAGCTCCGTGCAGAAGGAGTGGCACAGGGACAGGGGCATGGGTGATCAGAGCAAGAGGCCTCACACACCACTCTCTTATCCCTAGGGACTGTCCCACTTCCCTCCTCTGGGTCCTGTTCTGCTCCTCTAGGTACTTTCCTGGCCTGACTCAGCTGGAGGCCTATGAAGGTCAGAGAGTGGGGGCAGACCCTCTGCAAAGGACTGGGCAAGGGGAGGTGGGTATGAGAAAAGCCCATCGTGTGGGCAGGGGGCCTGTGTGACCCCCAGGCCTCTGCCCCCGACAGAACTTCCACCTGATCGACTTCAACTTGCTGATGGTGACCACCATCGTTCTGGGCCGCCGCTTCATTGGGTCCGTCGTGAAGGAGGTGATTGTGCCCTACAGGCTGGCCGGGGACTTTGGGACTCCCCTTTTCCCTTGGGGGTGACACAAACACATGCCTAGCCCCTCAACCCTGAGGCATTTCTTTGGGGCCCCCTTTGGACTTGGTTGAAGAACATTACTCACATCCCATTGGCTCTTGGAGTTTACTGGGCATCAAGGAGAAGGACTCACCCTGCCAAGATCTGCCCAGCCTGCTGCCCCACCTTTCCCTGGGTGGAATCACAGGTCATGCTGGGTGGGATTTGGGCACAGCCCTTGCAGCCTCCATCCAAGGTCCCATCCCATCCCGTCTCGTCCTGACCCAGGCATCTCAGAGGGGGAAGGTCTCCCTCTTTCGCTCCATCCTGCTGTTCCTCACCCGCTTCACCGTTCTCACGGCAACAGGCTGGAGTCTGTGCCGCTCCCTCATCCACCTCTTCAGGACCTACTCCTTCCTGAACCTCCTGTTCCTCTGCTATCCGTGAGTACCCCCTCACTTCACCCCTCACCACCTAGCACCTGGCCCCTGACCTCTGCCCCAAGTGTGGCTGGGTCACCAGGTCCCCAAATCTGGAAGACTCACAGGCAGGGCAACAATAATGTCCCCTCACATTGTCTGACAACATCCCCGTGAGGTCAGGATGATTAGCCTTCTTCTGCAGGAGAAGAAATTGAGGCAGCATAATTGACCTAATGCCCCAACAAAGGGCAATATCCTGAGGGAACTCAGATCTGAGTGTATATCCCAAAGGAACATTTCCAAGGGGGAATGCACACACTTTGTCTCCCTCCCTCCCCCCGCCCTCTTCCCCACTGTCTGGTTCTTTCTCTTTCTCGGTCTCTCTCTCTTTCTCTGTGTGTGTGTGTCTGTGTGTGTGTGTGTGTATCTCAGTTTTTTTATAATTTCTAGATGCCTCCCCTGGGTCTGTGTGCATGTGAGCACCTGTGTGTGTCTCTGTGAGGGTGTCTGTGTGTGAAGTGTGTGTGTGTGTATGTGTACCTGCATGTGCATATATGTGTGTATCTGTCTTTGGTCCATTTTGCTCACTCATTCCCTCCTTACTAGAACCCAGATTGTTGAGGATGGAGAGAGAGTGTCTGGGAGGAGCCCAAGACTGCCCTTTCTGGCCTAGAATCAGGAAGAGCTTTGGCAAGATGTCCACTCCAGCTACTCCTGGAGCAGGCTCCTGGCTGCCTGGTCATTAGTAGTCATTTTCCAGCCCCTGGGCTTTCTGGTTCATGAACTTCCTCATGCAAGGCCAGCCCTGGTCGCTGGGAAGCTGCAGGGCTGGATACCCTTCCCTTTCTACCCTGAATGAACAGAAGGGCACTGGCATAAGAGCCCCATCATACTTGCTTCAGTTTTTTCCCCCTTACATCTAATTTTTAATTATAAAAGTGTTCCATGTGTCTTAGAAAAACATTAAACTTTACAGAAGCTTTTACATAGAAAATGGAAGTTGCACATAATCCCAGTCCCCCAGAAACCCTTTACTGTATTTGCAATATATCCTTCCAAATTTTTTCTCTGTAAGTACACATAGATACACATTTTTTAAAAATAGAAATGGGATTACACTATGCATGATGTTATACAATTCATTGCATTTTTCACATAATCATATAATTTGGATATCATTCCATGGCAATGCATATGGATCTAACTCATTTTTAATGGCCTCTAGTATTCCTTTGTATAGATTTTTTACAATTTGTTTTATTTTTCTTCTATTAGTGGGGTTTTCAGTTGATCTTAGCTTTTTGCTATTTGAAACAATGAGGCAGGGAGCATTCTTTTGCTTACATCTTTGCACACTTGTCCAATATTTCTGCACAACAAATTCCCAGAAGTAGAATTACTGCACCAAAAGGTAAGGCCATTTACATCTTTTATAGCATTAACAAATTGCCTTCCAAAAGGGTTATACTGGTTGCTACCTGGTGAGACCTTTCTCCTTGGATATAGACATCAGCCAATGTTCATATTTTGCTTTATTTTTTATTATTTAATTTTCAAATTTTTATCAGCATACTATAAGTACATCATAAAAATCAAATCCAATAGTGCTAAAAAGCTTATGATGAAAGGTAGTACCCACCAACCAACCCCACCCTCCAGATTTTTATGCCCACTCCTCAAAAGCAATATCTTCCACTGTTTCTAGTTTAAAGTATTTTTAGAGTTACCTCCATAATTCTACAATCATTATACCTTTGTTAATTCTTCTTAAAATTTTATATATTAACTCTATATTAATATAAAATTAAAATTCAAAAGGTAGGAAAGAGTACAGAAAAAAGTCTCCTCTGCCTCTTGTCTCCCAGCCACCCAGTTTCCCTTCCAAGAGGTAACTACCAATATTTCCAGTTTCTTGTGTATTCTACTGAAAATAAATGTTCTGTGCATATCCACCCAAACCTCCCCCCCAACACACACATACACACATACACTGATTCCCTGCAATGACAGATGAACATTGAGGTCATCTTCCCATCCATACTGCTCCTAGTGTTTGATAGCTATTGTTATTTTTAGTTCGTCTGTTGGTTATCTTTATAACAATATAAATATGTTTTTATTTCTTCTTCTATCAGTAGTTGGTATCTTGAAGCCCTTTTAAGCCCTTTTATATAAGACAATATTGGGAACCTTTCCTTTCTTCCTACTCTCAGTTTCTGGCACCTGTACTTTTACTTTTGTACTGTCAAGCTTGACATTCACATTCTCCTATATAACCACATTTAAGTCTTCTATTCTTTGTCTAAATCTCAAAATGAAAAACCAATAAGTAGCCTTGATAATATTTTGAGTATGAGGATATCATTCACTGCAGGGCCAAGTAGTGTGCATAGGTGACATTCCTTCTCTGTAATTACCAAGTTACAATCTCGGGCCTCTCAGATAAGAATGTTCCTAGTGTCAAAGTCAAATGGTTTCTCTTTTCTTACATTCCATCAATTACTTAAAATCATGTCACATTTTAGTTTGCTTCATATTTAGATTGTAACTTTCTTATACAGCTTTTTATTTTCCGTAGAGTTTCTAATTACCTTCTTTTTTCTTGTTGACAAAAGAATGATGGGTCTTCAACATATCCTCAAGTTTATCCAGCCTCTCAATCATGCTACCTGTTGCCCGGAGTCCATTTTTTTTCCCCCAAAGACATCCCTCTGGAGCCCTCCATCCTCATGCTCCAGTCTGGAGTGGTTGCTCTTTAGGCCTGCTGTACAGCTTTCCACCTGGGACTTCCCTTTGTTGCCCTCCTGGGTTGGATCCACTGTTTCCTGGATCTCATATCTTCCTCTTTCTTGGTTTTCTCCTTTATTTTGCTGGAGTGCCATTATCAGGTAATTTCCTTAGCACTGGATATGTGGGTGGTGTATACATTCGTAGTTCTTGCATGTTTCAAAATGTCTTTATTCTGCCCTTATACTTGATTGATGGCTTAGCTGAATGTAGATTTCTAAATTCAAATTCATGTTCTCTCAGAATTTTGAAGACATTACTCCATCGTCGCTAGTATCCAGTGTTGCTAGTAATAACTCTGATGTCAGTTTAATTCTAATTCCATTATAGATAACTTGTTTTTTCCTTTCTGAAATATTTTAGGAATATTTTATTTATCTTGATTATCTGAAATTTCACAAGAATGTATCTGGTGGGTGAATTTTGTCATTCATCCTATCAGTACTCTAGGACTTTTTTTAACCTGAAGATTTGAATATTTCTTCATCTCAGGGAAATTTTCTTCTATTATTTCTTGGATAATATCTTCCCCTCTATTTTTTCTATTTTCTTTCTGGGATTTCAGTTTGTCAGATGACAGACCCCATAGATTAGTCATCTGTTTCCCTTATATTTTTTCTCACATATTCCTCTCTTTTTTTTCTCTTTATGTTTTACCTTCAGAGAAATTTCTTCAACTTTATCTTCCAGCTTTAAAAAAAATTTTTTGCAGCTGTCAGTTTTCTTCTCTAAGGCCTCTTTCTTATTTTGATTGTTCTTTTCTCATAACATCCTATTCCTGTTTTTTTTTGTTTTTTGTTTTTTCTTTTTTAAGATTTTATTTATTTATTTATTTATCCCCGCCTTGCTGCTTGTGCTTGCTGTGTCCATTCGCTGTGTGTCTTCTCCATGTCTGCTTATCTTCCCCTTGCTGTGAGGTCCCGCTGCATCAGCCCCTCGCGCCGCGCGGGCCGGCCTGCCCTCACAAGGAGGCCCCGGGAAGTCCTGTTTTAATAATTTCTTATGTTCTTTCAATTTCGTCTTTCCACTGGGGTCAGTTTTTCTGTTTCAGGCTGCTAGTTTACCAAATATAGTTGGTTTCTTTGGTTGTCTATAAGAATTAAGGCCTGGGTAGTTAGAGTACATTTTCTCTCCCTCTGTCGGAATATAAGTGGGTGGGAGGTTTGACTGGGTCTCCTTAGTACAGTACATGGGCAGGGCACATTGACTAGCCGGCTTTGCTTTAGGATGAATGGGTGAGGTGCTACTTGCCAGCACCTCACCAAAGGCCAGAAAGAGTACCGATGTTATTCTAGGTTGTCCCCATTAGAGACCTCATTTCTCCTCAGACAGTTAATTTCTTAATTTCTTAAGAGAAGAATCCCTTAGGTCAGTTGTATGAGGTGAGTGGGGGAATAAAGGGACTGACTTTTACAAATAAATATGGGTCTTTGTTTAATCACATTTATTTAGCCTTGCTTCTCCTTTCTATCCACTATCTAATGTGCTCACTTTAAGCCAAAATCTCTCTCAGGTCACTCTGGGCAGATAAACTCCCACCCCCACTGGAGCCCTCTCATATTCTAGGCCTACATCATCCAGCATAGCAATCACAGCCTCTGTGGCTATTGAGCACTTGAAGTACGCCAGTCTGAATTGAGACGTGCTCTAACTGTAAAATACACACCAGAGTCTAGAGACTTAGAGGGAGGGAGGGAGGGAAGAAGGATGGAAGGGAGGAAGGAAGGAAGGAAATCTCATTAATAAATATTGATTGCATTTTGATATGATAATAGTTTTGTTATATAGGGTTAAATAAAATAGAGTATTAAAATTGATGTCAGGGAGTGGATGTGGCTCAAGCAGTTGAGCGCCTGCTTCCCACATGGGACGTCCCAGGTTTGGTCCCTGGTGCCTCCTAAAAACAAAAACAGAGGGAAGCGGGTGTGGCTCAGTGGATAGAGCCCCCGTTTACCTTATGGGAGGCTGGGGTTCACGTCCCGAGGCCTCCTTGTGAGGGCAGGCCGGAGCGGGCCGTGGGCTGATGCAGCAAGACCTCACAGCAAGGGGGAGATAAGCAGACACTGAGAAGACACGCAGCGAATGGACACAGCAGCACAAGCAGCAAGGGGGGGATAAATAAAATAAAAATAAAAATAATAAAAAAACAGAAACAATAAGCAAACAAATGAAAAAACCAACTGAGGGGAGCCGATGTGGCTCAGTGATTGAGTACCAGCTTCCCACATACGAGGTCCAGGGTTCAATCCCCGGCCCCAGTACCTAAAAAAAAAAAAAAAAAAAAAAATTGATTTCATCTGTTTTTTAATGTGGCTACTAGAAAACTTTAAATTGCATATGTAGCTCATATTATATTTCTGTTAGACAGTGCTGCTCTAGACGATGGCACCCTCATCTGATAACATGTTTCCATCTGTTTTCCACATTTGTTGGAATTATTTGCATACTGATAATGCCACTCCCATTCTCTTTGCTGTTACGGATTTATTTTCTACTTTTTTACTTTCACGCTTTGGGTGGAGGGGATAGGAGGGAATCTGCCATCTTGCATGTGAAGCTTCTTCCAACTTCTGACCTGTCATATAGTCATTTGCTCTCACAAATAATTTAGTTGATCATAGGACCTATCTTCAGTCCTTCTTAGACACAAAGCCAAGGAGGTTCTTTCTTTTCTTTTTAGAGGTTCTTAGAGTCTGAGTCCATTGTATGTCCATGTAGGAGCCCCCAGCCCCTTATTCCCACAAGGTACTGTGAAGAGTATTTTGACAATCCTATTTTAGTGATCTTCTTTCCTGTCCCCACAGAATCATTGTCCTCTTTCTTTTCAAAACAATATTGTGTAGATCTTCTACTCTGAGCCAGGCACTATGCTGGGAACTGTTGCAAGAATTTAAAAGAGAGTATTTAGGAAAACACTAGCATAATGCCTGGCTGAGAATAGAGGATCAATACATATTATGTGATATGGAGCAAGTTAAGAAAACTGAGGCTCATAGAGTTTAAGTAATTTGCCCTAAATCACAGAGCTAGTAAATGGCAGAGTTGGGATTTTAATCTGGGCTTATCTGACCCCAAAAGTTTGCTCTTGACCCCAGTTTTCTATGTTATCTCATTTAACCTTACTCTGGAGAGGATGGAAGCATCTCCATTTTACAGGCTGGAATACAAAAACCCAGAGAGGTTATTTGTCCAGAGGCACTTACATATCACTTCTTGGGAACTCACCAAAAAAGAAAAGAAAATTATTGTTGTTAAGAAGATGTGGCATTGTCATTGTTTTAACCCCAGGGACCCTCCTGGAGTTACTTTGCGAACCTGGGGAAATTGAGAGGCCCCAAGCTGGAAAAAAGGGAATGTCTGTAAATAGCACCTCCTACAATGTGCCATGTATTGTGCTCGGCACTTCGAAAGGAAAATTACTGTTGATAGAAAGATGTGGCATTGTCATTTTTTTTTTTTTTATCTTTTTTAAAATTTTCAAACAAACTTTAGGTTACATGAATGTTACATCAAAAATGGAGGGGGGGCGGATGTGGCTCAAATGGTTGGGCGTCCATCT
>JAQZBX010023248.1:0-17385 GCA_029593785.1 Cabassous unicinctus | reverse complement strand
CCCTCGCCTTCTGATACTTTCTCCCATTAACAACATCTTTCATTAGTGTGGTACATTTGTTAAAATTGATGAACACATATTGATGCATTGCTACTAACCATAGTCTATAGTTTACATTATAGTTTACCTTTTGCACCGCACAGTTTTATAGGTTTTGACAAAATGTATAATGGCTTGTATCCATCATTGCAATGTCATGCAGGACAATTCCAATGTCCCCAAAATGCCCCAGGTTAAACCTATTCTTCCCTCTCCCTCCCCTCAGAACTCTGGTGGCCACTGCCTTTATACCAATGATACAAGTTCTTCCGTTGCTAGAATAATCATAAGTCTACTTTAGTCCATAGTTGTATTCCCCCCTTATGTTTGTTCATTCCTCAATCTTGAGGATTTGGGGATGGTGGTGCCCACTCTGCTTCCGATTGAGGGGGGGCTTTGATCCCATGGGGCAGATGGCTGGAACTGTCTTGCTTGCAGTTGTAGATACTCTCTGTTTTTTGGGATGGGCGTTGTCCATCATCATCCTTTTGTTAATTGTTGTGTGCGAGTCCAATCAACTGGAGAGTAGGTGTTACAACTCTGCTGAGATTCAGGGCTCAACTGGCATATGAACAGACTGAAGATTTAAGTCTCTGGGACATATATTTAACAAGTATAGTGCTAATTATAGATTCAAATAAAAAGGGAATGAAGAGCCATGTGTAGGGAAATTATAGATAAGTCTATCTCTGTTACATTGGGGAGCATATATTCCAAAGTAAGGCCCACTGACAGGGTGCCGAATTCCTGAGATTGTCTGCCCTGCTTATAGTATCTAGATGTCTCTAGAGCCCTCAGGAGCCTCATTGTCACTGTTTTAACTCCAGGGACCCTGGCATATAATAGACAAAATAAGTATTGTTCCTGATCCACCCTCCCCTGCAAACTAAAGAGCTGCACCAAAATATGCATCAATAATAGTATATACCTCTTTTTGGTGACACTTTGTACACTTCAAATTAATTACTCACAGCCATTTATTGAGTCTCTGTCTTGATCTTTGGTACGAGACACTTCTGGATTTGAGCCTCCGCTCTGTAACTTCTTTACTAATTGTATGACCTTTAAGAATTCACTTTACCTCTCTGAGCCACAACTTCCTCAGCTGAAAAAAGGAAAGGAAAAGACAGGATAACGTACCCACCACATAGTAGTCTCATGAGAAATGAAAGAAGAAAATGCCTGTGAAATATGTAGTACAGTGCCTGGAAGATAGGCTGTGCCCAGTAACTGTGGGCTGTTATGATTTCCATTAGTCATCAGTAGACTGTGGAGAAGGAACTTGTCGTTCGAGTACTGCCGTATCCCTGATGCCCAGCACAGTGCGTGGCATGCACTCAATACTAATATAGGTGTTGAATGACTGACCATTGGATGGGAGGATGGATTATTTGGAAGGCTGGGTAAATTCTCCCCTTTGAGCAGCCAGGAGAGCTGAGGCCCAGGGAGGAAAGAAGATTCCTCCCAGTTCCTGAGGGTTGGGATCCTGGCCCATGGGGCAGGCCTGCTCTCATCACCATCTTTTGTAGCAGGTTTGGGATGTACATTCCGTTCCTGCAGCTGAACTGTGACCTCCGCAAAACGAACCTCTTCAGCCATGTGGCCTCCATGGGGCCCCGGGAGGCAGTGAGTGGCCTGGCGCGGAGCCGAGACTACCTGCTGACGCTGCGGGAGACGTGGAAGCAGCACACGCGGCAGTTGTATGGCCCGGAGGCCATGCCCACCCACGCCTGCTGCCTCTCACCCAGCCTCATCCGTAGTGAGGTCGAGTTCCTCAAGATGGACTTCAACTGGCGCATGAAGGAAGTACTCGTCAGCTCCATGCTGAGTGCCTATTATGTGGCCTTTGTGCCTGTCTGGTTCGTGAAGGTGAGTAGCTCAAACCCAGGGAGGGAAAGGGCCTGCCCCTGCAGCCTACCCCATGTGAGCCCTCCTGCTTGCATAAATAACCCTGCCTTTTTAAATGGGATTTCCCATCTGCTGTCCTCTGGAGGGCTGAAATGACTACTGTCTCCATTTTAGAGTGTAGAGAACAAGGCTCACTGAAATGAAGTGACCTGCTCAAGCAGCCAGTGAGGGGGACATGGCATTGCTGTTCATAATATTTGACAACAAGGAAGCAGTAACTATTTCAATGTGGCTATTTTGACACAACCATGTTACAGTGTCCTGCTTTGTTACTAAATAGGGGAGCCAGAATTCATCCAGATTTGAATGACTCCAAAACTCTGTGCTCTCTCTCTTGCTTGTACAGTCTCCTGGGAAGGTACCTCCTCACCTGACAGTAGGCTTGAAACACTTCTCGAAGGATGGACTGCACTGAATGATGTGAGGTTGAGAGGACTTAATGTCTGTTGAATACCTACACTGTGCTAGAAGCTTTCATATGTATTATAATCCTCCTAATGCCTCTCAGAAGTGGTTGATGGTTGCTCTTATCCTCATTTAACAGATGAGGAAACTAAAGCACAGAGAAATTAAATGACATGCCCAAAGTCACCTAGTTAATAAGCTGCAGAGCCAAGAACTGGGTCTGCTGGACCCCAGAGCCTGTGCTTCGGCTCAGGGTGGGGTCAGCTGGAGCAATTTTTCTTTGTAGAAAATTGACTGATGGGCACAGGGTCTGAGCCCATGAGCAAGCCTTCTTTGTTAGGTCTTTGATCCTCAATTTCAAGCCTTCCTGAAGTCTTCCCAGGGCTGGCCTTACCCCTGGGGCAGGTAGCATCAGTGCTGGGAGGAGGAATGAGACCAGAATAGGGGTCCCAGATCTCATCCACCTCCCCACTGTCCCCAGAACACACATTACTATGACAAGCGATGGTCCTGCAAGCTCTTCCTGCTGGTGTCCATCAGCACCTCGGTGATCCTCATGCAGCACCTGCTGCCTGCCAGCTACTGTGACCTGCTGCACAAGGCTGCTGCCCACCTGGGCTGCTGGCAGAAGGTGGACCCAGCACTGTGCTCCAATGTGCTGCAGCACCCGTGAGTTGCCCTACCCTGCTCTGCCCAACCCCACCCTGCCCAACCCCACCCCTTCTGGTCAGTGTCTGAAGTCACTCACCTACTCACTCTTTAACTCATTGATTCAGCCAAAAATAGTTCTTGAACATGTCTTATACACTAGGTCTTGTGTCTAGAGTGGGTTTTGGCAGGGCCCAAGACAGACGTGTTCCCTGTCCTTAGGAACCTTACTGAAAATGGGAGGGAGACAGTCAGTACATTCATAGACTCATGACTCTCATTTACTGACTCATTTATTCACTCATTGACTGACTTGCTCATTCATTCATTCATTCACTCACTCCTCCTCTCATCTGCTCACTCACCCGCTCAATTTTAGGTCACCTACTCTTTCAGCAGACATTTACTTTCACCTAATCCATACCAGTCCTGGTGCTGTGTATTGGGCAAAGGTGCTGGCTTTGACCTGTAGGGCAGAGGGGAGCCATAGAGGATTTTGACCCATGAAGGGACCATTCCAAGGTGTGCTTCAGGAACATCAGTCTGGTGACAGGATCTGGTGCCGGGTGACCTGATGGTGAGCCTTGGCTAGGGTAGGAGGGCTGCAGCGAGGAAATGACTGAGCCGAGACCCAGTCTGATGGGGGAGATAGCCATGAACACAAATAGAATGAGTGGGGCAAGAGAGGCCCAGCTCAGAATAGTGCTGCATCCAGAGCAGAGCAGAAGTCACCCTGCTTAGGAGCCCTGAGGTGCTTGGCCATCCTTCCCTCAGCTGGCTTATCCTGCAAGGCTACCTAGCTAGCATTTCTACAGCCCTCATCACAGTGCTCTTCACCAAGGTTATACTAGTTTTCCTGCCTGTATTCCCACATTTGACTGGAAGCTCCTCAAGACCAGGACTACCTCTGAACCATGTGTTGAGTCTTGGGCTCAGCACAAGACCTGAAGGAGAAGAGGCCCCTAGGGCAGGTTCGTAAAGGTAGGCCTAGCCAGGAGCAGAGGTGCAAAGAGAGGCTATGGAAGCCGAGTGTCCTGTTGTTGGTCCTCTGTGCCAATCAGGGCCCCTTTCAATCTCCATACCAGGTGGTCCAGGAAAGGGGATGGGCATTGCTTAAAGGTTAGAAAAGGCTCTTGGCTTAGCCTTGGACTCTGAGAGGAGGAAGGAGTAGAAGATAGAACATTGCTGAGTGTGAAGGTGAACCTGTCCATGGCTCACCATGCTCTCACGTAAGATCCATACTCCTTTGCGTGGCTTCCCAGCTGATAACCTGGGTTTTGTCACCTTTTAATGCCTCACCTCATACTAAACCTTACCTCATACTCTGCTCCAGCTAGCCAAAACCTCTTTGGTCGGCCAATGTTTTATACACTTTCGCATGCCATTTACTTTATTTCCCTTTTGCACATGAGGTATCTTCTGCCTGGATTGCCCTTTCTAGCCTTCTTTTCCAGGCTAACTCCTATTTATCCTTTAGCAGTTTGCTCCCTCCAGGATCACATGCCTTTCCATCTAGGATGGGTTCAGTGCCCCTCCCTATGCTTCCACAGCCCCCATAATACCATGATCATTGCACTTAGTGTGCTCTGCTATATTTGCTTGGTTACTTGCCTGTCGTTCCGGTACTAAAATCTCCTGGAGGTCAGGGTGCTTGCTTGTCAAGCACTCAGCTGTCTCCTCACTCCGGGAAGATTGCCTGGCTCGTAATAGACATGCAGTAAATTTTTTGTGTATAACTTTTTTTTCTGATGTAAAATTTACTAGAGTGAAATGTGCAAATTTTAAGTGTATAATTCTTTGAATTTTGATAAAGGCATATTAACCTACCAGTGCCCCACCAAGATATAGAACATTTCCAGCTCCTCAGAAAATTTCCTCATGGCTCTTCCCAGTGACCCTCTTACCACCTTTCTGCTTTCTTTCACCATAGGTTAGTTTTTCTTGTTCTAGGACTTCCTGAAAATGGAATCATATAGTAGATATTCTTGTGTCCAGCTTCCTTCATTCAGCATATTGTTTCTGAGGTTCATCCATGTTGTTGCATTTAACATGAAAAAATATTCTTTCAATGAATCAGCGACGCAGGAGCATGGGATTAAGGAGGGGACTGATTACAGACTGTGATTCTCGAGCCTCTGGTCCAGGACCCTTGGGATTTCTGGGAGATCTCACAGAATGTTGGGAGGAAGAGCTTTCTGGTCTTTCCATCTCATTCTTCCAGTATATATTCACTGGGGTCTCTGTACCAGACCTTGTGGTGTGCTCCAGGGGTACAGGGATGAATCAGACACAGTCCCTTCCCTCAAGGGATCCCACTCTGGTGAGGGACATAGAGAAAGAAAGTAAATGGCAAAAAGTTGGGTAAAGTGGACCAGTAGCAGGAGATGCAGGGAATGGTTAAAGGATATTGAGCTCTGGGGAGTTTAAGAAAGGCTTTCTGGAGGAGCCTGAGCTTTGAAAGATGACAAAGAGCTTGCCAGAAGGGTAAGGCATCAGGAAGGGTAATCCAGTTGGGGGGAGCAGCTTAGAGAGAGACACGATGCCGTATGCTGTGCTGGGGAACTAGACGTGGTATTGAGTATCTTGAGCATATGCCATGTGGTGGGGGTTGTGAGAAGCCACACAGGGACTGTGCCAGAGAGCCTGGACTTGACACTAAGGGCACTGGGAAGCCTTCAGAGGGTTTTTTGTTTGTCTACTTTTTAAACTTTTTATTTTGAAATATTTTCACACTTACAGAACAAGTACAAAAATAATACAAAACCCATACAGAGAACTACAACATACTCCTCAGCTAGATACGCAGATCCACCAACTTTTAACATTTTGCCACATTTGCCATATCATTCTGTCTGTCTGCCTGCCTGTCTATATATGTATCTTGTTTATGTATCTCTGTTTTCTAAACATTTAAGAGTAGGTTGTATACATCATGCTGCTTGAACACTTAATACTTCTGTATATGTTTTCTAGGAATAAGGATATTTACCTATGTAACTACCTTTGGTACAGTTATCAAGTTCATGTCCTTTTGGGAGTTTTCTCCTCCCTTCAGAGCAGGGGTTCTTAACCAGGGATCCACAGATTTCAGGGGGTCCTTGAGCTTGAACTGAAAAAAATCAACTTATTATCTTTATTTTCTCTGACCTCTAACTGAAACCTAGCATTTCCTTCACTTATGAATGTATGCAATAAATAAATTACAGTAATATCCATCTCACCTGACTGGCAAAGGGGTCCATGGAACAAAAAAGGTTAAGAACCCTCTGCTTCAGAGGGTTTTAAGCAGAGAACAGTCAGGCTAGCTTGGTATTTTACAAAGACCACTCAGGCAGCTGTGTGATAGACTGATTGGAAGCTAGTTGTGAAGTGACCAGTTGAAGAAAATGCACCCAGAGAGGGACAAGGATTTTCTTGACAGACCCTCAGACATTAGTGACAGCCCTAGAACGTCTGACTCCAATGTAGTGAATTTCTTGTGACTCTTACCCTATTTTACAGAGGCTGCAACTAAGACCCAGAAAAGGAAAGTCACGGTGGCTTAAGTGATAGAAATGAGAGTAGAGCCCTGGTGGTCACTCCCTGTCCAACCTTCTGGTATCCCTTCTCTGGATGAGCTGGGGGTTAAGGGATACTGGACTGTGTGTGTCTCTAGGTGGACTGAAGAATGCATGTGGCCGCAGGGGGTGCTGGTGAAGCACAGCAAGAACGTCTACAAAGCAGTGGGCCACTACAATGTGGCCATCCCCTCAGATGTCTCCCACTTCCGGTTCCACGTGAGTCTTCTCCCCTGGGAAGGATTGGTGGGGCAGGAAGTTGATGTTGTGGCAGGAAAAGGATTCTTAATCCACGATCCCCCAAGCTATTTTCCACTTCCCCAAATCCAAAGGAATATAATGCAGGTGTGCAGTACAAGGACAGCTATACAAATTATTATTTCATAACTGCAGCACGCTTGGTAGCTGATCTTTCAAAACATTGGGTGGAGGGAGGAAGGAGATGATACAATAAAAGGAAGGGTTCTAGTGGTAAAAATAGTAACAAACTATCATTAGTTCTTATTGTGTCCCAGGCACTGTGCTAAGCACCTTCCCTTCACCAGAACCTTGTGCATGAGAGAAATGCCATGGCTATTCCTGTTTTCAGGTTCTGGGATAGGCTTAAGAGTTTAATTCATTCAGGAGTGCCTTGCTGGAATATTTGGGAACTGGTGGTAATGACTCATGAAGCCAATACTATTGAAAGGGCTACTCAAAATCATCTAGGCTAGCTGTCTTCCTTTTATTCATTTATTTTATTGTCAAAATCCTTTTCCCACACAGTCATAGACCAAAGTCCAATCTGTAGGTACAGAGCTGGGCCTGGCATATGGGTCTCTGGGACTCCCATTTCCCACCAACTGTCTCCCTGTTCTGTAAGCAGTTCTTGAAGCTTAGGTATCTTAGCCCCTGCAGAATCGAGATCCCTAAACAATTGAGCATTTGAACTGATCAGAAACAGGTTTTTTAAGTCCCTACACTATACTTTGCTTTGTAAATACCAGGTAAGAGTGAGGTGGTCAAGTCCCCTGGAAGATTCTGGCCTAGCTAGGGATGCTACACATGAAGTAATGGATAACTCAGGCTGCAGTATCTATAATGACTTTCTATTTTCTATGTCCTAAAATTCTAATTTGTTCAGGCATGACAATAACCCAGGAGGATCATATATTAAAAGGTACTGATTTTAGACCAGAAAAAGAGTGTGAGGCAAGCAAGACCTCTCAAAAAAGGCTGCCTGGAGGAGGCAGACGTTGAACAGGGTCTTAATCTCTGTGGGTAGGGCAGTCCTGGCGGAAGGAAACTCCCCAGCAAAGGCAGATGAGGTGGCAAAGTCCATGTAAAGTCCCTCAGATATCTTCTTCCCCACCCAGGTCTGCATGGGGCCCCCAGAGTGTGTCCCCTTTACTGGCCCACCCAGAGCCCCTATCCAAGAAGCAGGTTTCTGGAATAAACTTTCCGGTCCATGCCCACCCTTTCCTGGGCAGTTCTTTTTCAGCAAACCTCTGCGGATCCTCAACATCCTCCTGCTGCTTGAGGGAGCTGTCATTGTCTACCAGCTGTACTCATTAGTGTCCTCCGAGAAGTGGCACCAGACCATCTCACTGGCACTCATCCTCTTCAGTAACTACTATGCCTTCTTCAAGCTGCTGCGGGACCGCCTGGTATTGGGCAAGGCCTACTCGTACTCGGCCAGCCCCCAGAAGGACTTGGACCATCGGTTCTCCTGAGCCCCAGGGTGACTCCAGGAACAGCATCCAGGCTTCAGCCAGGAGCTCCCTGGCAAGGGGCTGGTAGGGCTGGGGTGTGTGGGGGTGAAAAAAAAAAAAAAAAGACAAAAAAATCTACCAGAGCTTTGTATTTTTGTTACGTACTGTTTCTTTCTTTGATAATTGATGTGATTATAAGGAAAAAAAAAAAGTCCTATTTTTATACTCCCAACATCCTGTGTTCTGTAGTTCTTTCCCTTCTTCCTGCTTGTCAGGTAGAGAGCAGAGATGTAGGATTCTGGGCTGGGAAGCCCCACATGAGGCTTCTGGGGCCCTATGGGCTCTGCCTTCTCCAGTGGAGGGGACCCGAGGAGGCACCAGAGGTCATGGTTGCAGTGATAGCTGACACTTACTGAATGCTCACTGTCTGCCAGACAGTGAGGTCTGTATTTCAGACCTTGAATTATTTAACTTTTATGACACCCCAAGAAGAAAGGTGTTGTCACTCTTATTCTATAGATAAGTGACTTATGCAAGGTAAAACAGCTAGGAAGTAGTTGAGCTGAGCCCAAAAAACTTCTGAAAGATGACACTGCTATCCTAGCAGAGCTGATGTCCTGATTCTCACAGCATGCAGTCGCTGAGACCCTGCTTTGCCAGGCAGTGTGGTAGATGGTGAAGATGCCAAGACACAGAAGCAAGCAAGTCACACTACACTGGGCTGGATATAACACAAGGTACAGAGTAGCACAGGGGAAAAAGTGTTTAGTGCTCTGAGAGCTGCTTGGAGGAGGGGATAATGTAAGTTGTATTAGCCACTTCCTAGGTGGACAAGAGGGGGAAAGTTATTTCAAGCAAAGGGAAAGGGCACTTACAATAGCACAGAGATTTGGAACATCTTGATATATGTGTGGTTCCTAGAACAGATGGGATAAGGAAAGCGGGGGGTGGGGCGTGGGGGGCGGCTAGAAAAGTCAACAGGGACTGAACCAGGGAGGACCCTGGGCCTTAGGCTAAGGAAGATGTATTAGCAGGGCCTAGGTGCTAGGAATGGAAACAAAGCTGGAAGGTCACCTGTCTTCTGGGTGATGTGATTCAGGGAGTTCTGGGGCTGGAAGGAGAAGAGTTACCCACTTTCATAGCCCATATTCCTGTAGCCCTTGTTGGCGCAGGGTATCCAGATGAGCTCACTGGTGTATGGGAAACACACCTCAACAAAGTTTTGGGTGCCTCTGTTGAGACAGCACTGTGCTAGGCATGGGACAGAGATGAGGAAGATACTGTCTCTTTCACAGATGACTGGAAGAGACAGATACAGCTTATGAGCAAATTAGGGTGTTAAGTGATGAGGAAAACGTGTCTTCTGGGGTATTATAGAAAAAAGATGCTCGGATTCTGTCTGGAAAGACAGTTCTCAGAGGAGGTGACAGTTGAATTGGGTCTAGAAAGGGAGTAGTTCATCACATAGTCATGGGGGAAAGGGAGGCCATCGCATTCCAAGCAGAGGGAACAGCCTATGCAAAGGCACAAAAGAAGTAAGATAGGAGCCTATTTGGGGAAAAGTGAGTGGCCTGGTTGGCCTGGTGGGGAGTGGCCTGAGAAGCAATAAGGAATCAGCCTGTGTGCCAGTTTGAATTGTTTGGGCATTACCTAAGGGCAGGCAGTAGGAAGGTGCCAAGCAAAGGAGTGACACAGTAAGATCTCTGCTTTTAAGGAGAGAGTCGGTGATAGTAGAGGAAGTAGGTGGAAGACCAGTGAGGAAACAGTCAAAATAGGCCAGGAGAGAATGATGAAATCTAACCTTGAGCAGTGGCAATAGGAAGAAAAAGGTAGGTGCTCTCTATCCTGACCCTGAGTCCTAGAGTTTTCCTTTTTAGTTGTTTCCCTTAATGGGCCAGGCACACAATTAGAGTTGGCAATTTGTTGTAAGAGGCCCTAGGGACCAGCTACCAGGTTCCTCATTCTGCTTCCAAAAGACAGAATTCCCTCCTGGGACCAGTAGTTTGAAGACATGGCTGGGCTGTGTGTGTTGAGGTGGGGGACAGGAGTATTAGCGTGTCATTTTGCAAAAGAGAGGACTAACATGCATGAGCCATAAATTACATGACTCAAAAGGTACATGAACATTCAGAGCCTTAGAGCCTCATCTGTAAAAAGGGAAATCATATCCCTTGCTCTATGTAACTCACAGGGCTTTTAGTTCATTTGTTCACTCATCCAGCAGTTACCTGTGGGGCACATACCAATTCCTGGGGATACAATAATGAATAACACAAAACTGACCCTTGCCCTCAAGGAGCTTACTGTAAGGATAAGTGAAATAACTGAAATTGCTCTGTCAACTATAAAGTACTGTACTGATCTAATTATTTTATTTTATTTTTTACTTCCTATCTCCCAATAAGATTGCAGTCTCCACTAGAGATAACTGTAGTAGGCCAAGTCAGAAAACTGAGATTGGTCTTGACGTCTTCATTTCTCTAACGCTATATATCCTTAAGTAACTTCCCCTTTCGGGACCTCAGTTTTTTTGTAAGATTACGACGATTACTTATTCATATATCCAGCTCAGGGTCTGTGATAGGCTTTAACTATGAAAGGAAGAGATAAATTTCTGGGAGAAAATATTTCTGGCGGAGAAGCACGCCTAATTTTCTTTAGTATGTATCCCTTCCAGTCTTCACCCATTCCTTTCATATTCGATCCCTTCCGTACCTTTAGAAACTGCGATCTCTTTAAGTGAGAGCCTTCTACGTAAACGAGGCCGGCGGGCCAAGAGCACTTTTCTTTTCCGAGTCGAGTTCTAAGTAGTTTGTCCGTTTCAGGCTGCCGTCCTGCAGATCCGCCATATTGTCTGCTGAAGCTGCCGCCGCTGCCGCCGCCGAGTCGGAGCGAGCGGATCCGCGATGGGTGAGTAAGGATACCAGGCAGTTGGGAAGTCGAGTTGAGGAAGTCTTGGAGCATGGGGTCTGGCGAGACCCTGTCTCCGGTCTGCAGCGGCTGTCTGAGGCCCCTCCAAATAGGTCTGGGGTGGGGGGGAGCCTGGCCGGGAGTGCCTCAGGCCAGTTTGGGGCCGGGCGAAGGCCCACGCGGGGAGCAGTCTTTGGGGCTGGTTCTTGGGAAACCTTAGCACGCCAGGAACATCCACGTGGTAGCTCCGGGCCCTAGCTCCGGCGTCCCAGCAAACTAGAAAGAGGCCGACCCTCTGCCCTGTGCTATGATTGGGGCTGGGGGACCGGCTCCCGGCTGCAGGCCGGGGCTACGCTGAGAGAGCCCTCTCCGGGCGTGTGTTTGGCAGACGCATGTCTTGACTGGATTCGTTGGCTCCCCTGAATCGGGGCATCCTACCTATGTCGTGAGGTAGGGTCCTTCGGCGAGAGGAAGGCAGGCAAGCCAGCTCCAGGCCCGTAACCAGGGGCAAGTCAGGCCGAGATCAGCTTGAGCCGCTGAAGGCCAGGAGAACTTCCTTAGCCGAGGCGGAAATGGAGAGGTTCGGTTGAGCTCAGAGTGACAGCCCTGGGAGTGGTAGAAAACCATAGACCAAGAGCTTGTGGTCAGATTCAGGTCCGGCACTTCAGCTTTATGCTCTGGTTAGGACAGGATCGACCTGTTGCTGTTTCTCAGGGGACTCCTACTGGCAAGGCCACTGCTCAGGGCGAATAGGAAGGTAAAGTCTTTGGAGTCAGCAGTGCTAACACCACCCCAGCAATAAAAATTATTAAGTCTGCCAAGCTTTTCCTATGTGCAGGCACTATTCTGATTGCTTTACATGTTTTGTTTTACTTAATTCGCACTGCAAAGCCCTAGTTTTATAACCGCTGTTCTTTATGGCCCAGCCCTCTAGTGGCTGGGCCGGAAGAAGGGAAGAAAGCAAGCTTTTAACCCTAGGCAAAGTTGTAAAGGTGTTTTTTGCTTGTGGGCCCACTTTGAAATCATTAGTCAAAAGGAAACTGAGAATGCCCAGCGTGAATTGCTAACCCCAACTATTTGGGGACTCAATGAGACTCTGGGATTGAATTTTGTAAAATAATCATAAATATCCTCTGAGGAAACATAAATTATCCCCTTGAGCTGTGAGGCAGTGACTTTAGAATCAGATCTGGTATTCTGATCTGGCCTGCCACATCCTAGCTCTCTTCCAGAGAAGTCACTTAAATATTAGATGCAGCAGTACATGTGTAAAGCATTTAGCACAGTCTACAATAAATGTTATTTTCCTTCCTGAGCCTTCCTTTCTTCATCTCTAGAATGGCATGGTATTATCATGGTGTTTGAGGGTTAAATAAGGTTAACACACGGTGTTTGGAGCCTAGTAAGGACTCTATAAATGTCAGAAACCATCCTTTTCTACCTTCAGTCAAGTTCCTTTCCCTTAAGCTCTCTGGTTCTAGAATCCTCCATTGGGTGATAAGACTATGAGGCCTGTATTTGTAGCTGCTGCCTTATGTATCAATGAAAAACTTTTAGGGTCTTTTATGTTTGTAGACTTTGTATTGGCCTTCAATTTGAAAAACACTGCTCCTTCAAAAGGAAAGAGCTAATGTTTAGCTTATTAAGCTAAGTGAGGTAAATTTGGTAGAGATTTTACTGTATTTTTAGAGATTGGGAAACAGTCTCAGAGAAGATAACACAGGTAGTAAGGAGCAAAGCCAAGAGTGAGAGTCTTACCTATTTTGCTGTACCATGAGCCTCTAAGAAAACTTGAGATGTGAAATAAAATTAGTCCTTTTCTGGTAGGCCTCAATTAAAATTAAATGGAGTAACAAAACCTGACCAGGATCCTGAAGGGGATTTTCAGCCTAGAGTTAAGTAACCTCCGTTGTCCTTCCAATTCCATCTCAAGTACCTCTCCCCCACTCTACCTTGTCTTTCTGAACATGGAGCTGTTGGCTCTTTTGGCTGACCTTTATACCTTAGGGGTGAATCCAGAGTAAGAATACATTTAATTCTAATGTTGACCCTGGGGTAGTTTGGGTTATTTCCGTTTTACAAATGAGTAAACTGAGGCTCTTGATTGCTGGGGACACAAACATGGCCTACCCCTACAACCCCATGAGTCCAGACCCACTATATTTCACAGCCTCTCACGTGTACTCTCCTCGAGCTCTAAGCTATAGTCTATACTATTTTTTGTACCAGACTTCACTAGCCTTAACAGATGTTTATGGTGATTTCATTGTCTTAGGAGCCATATGGAATGATGCTTGCAGCTTTGGGGTTTGTTTATTCTGATTGTCCATAGCAGAGACCACAACTTCTGAAGGATATCTTGGCAGACACTCATTGTCTTGTCACCATTCATACCATTTTGCTAATGGGGAATCTGGCAGGGTGCCTTAGGGGAAGCTGGGCCCCCTCCCTAGCCCCAGGGGGCAGGCCTTGATTAACCTAAAACTCTGAACTAATCATCATAATTCTGTCTCCCTAGCCAGTGATTGATTTAGGCATAGCATGATGCAGTTCTGGCTAATTAGACATGAGGCCAGTGGGAGACTTCTGGAGAAGTCTACCTTATTTAAGAGATTTACCAGCGTTGGTTATTTGGCAACTTATGTTTTAACCCAGGTTTCAAAAAAGTGTGAGAGCCTCAATAAGAGAGAAATGTGAAAACTACAATAATAATAGCCAACACTTACATCGAGCTTGCTGTGTGTTAGGCTCTCTAAGTATCTTACATATTAATTCATTTAATTCTCAGATTCTCCTGTTATGGTTGAGGAAACAGAAGCATAGAGAGGTTCAGTAGCTTGCCCAAGGTCATAGCTAGTAAGTGGGAGCCACTTACTGAGGTAGTATGGTTCTAGCCAAAGTATGAGCAATTAACGGCTATGTTCTGCCTCTGAAAGGAAAGAACCTTTTCCTGATTCTGAAATTGCTTAGCATTTTTGTAATCATGAGGCAAAGTTTATAAATAAGACAGGCAGTTCTGAGGTTGAGGGTAGAGAAGATGGAAAGAACTTGACCTCTTCATGATATTTTTGAGCCACTGAATTAGGGAACTTTTTTCTATCTCTGGACTTAAATGGGATGATGAAGGCCACTTCTAGTTTGCTTTTGGCTGCAAGTAACTAAACTTTTCTAACCTTGGGGAAAAGTTAGAGGAAGTAACTTAGCCCATCTCTTCTTTTAGTTTCCCTCTAGCCTTGCCCAGCCACCCCACAGTTTGAAACAGCTACTTTCAGAGAAGGTACTAAGCCATAAGTCACACAGCATCAAACTCACTCCCTTCTCCTCCCCTGCTTCTCCTGCACTTATGTTAATGGTGTGTCATTGACCCAAACACTAGGACAGGAAACCTTATTCATTCATCTATGGTTCCTTACTCTTTTCTACCTTTCTGTATTGACAATTCTTGGATACTCTATGATCCTGTCACTGAAATCTCCCCTAAATTGCTTTGTGTAGGTTTTTTCATAGCACAACCCCACAAAGTCTATTAATTCTGTGGTTTTTAGCCTTTCTGAATCTCTCAGGCTCTTCAAAGTGAAAATCGGGTTAATGTTATTTTTAAGGTTGTTGGTGGAGATTCAATGAAATACTGGATGTCAAAAAACACTTTGTAAATTGTAAAGGTGTTATTACTTCAGAAATTCTCCAAACTGATCTCTGTTGTATAGCTTTTCCCACTACTACCACTAAGAGTTCAGCATTGTTACTGTAACACAGATCTGATCTTGTAACTCTACTTGGAACCTTCATGGTCTCCTTGTTGCCTACAGGATAAAATCATACCCATAAATGTATCATTCATGGCCTTCCTATTGACTTTAGAAAAGTCTTATTCCATTTAGCATTTATTCACATATCGAGCATTCCTTTGTACGTCAACATTTCTGGTGGAGAAAATAGTAAAAGCAACGCCACCCCCCCCCATCTTTTCCTATGGAAATCTCACATGTTCTTCAAGATCTAGTTTAAATGTTACTGCCTTCATGAATCTTTCCCAAATACTTTGTCCTCCAAACTAGAAGTGAACTCTCCTTATGAATTCACATAACCTTTCATATAGCCCTTTTCATATTCTTTCTTGCATTTCAGTTTTTTCATTCTGTAATATAATTAGTTCTTTAGTCAGTTACTTAATCTCCAGAGCCTCATTTTCCTCATCTCTAACAGTGTCTGCCTCATAGGGTCATTCTGAGGATTAAATGAGGTAATGCATTTAAAGCATTTTAGCATGGTGCCTAGCACATAATAAGCACTCAATAAATGATAGCTAATAGCTATCAGTCAATTAGTGGACAGATAAAATGTTTACTCTGTGTCAGCCCCTATGTAAAGACAAATCAGTCTTTTTCTTCAGGGGGAAGGCAGCAACATAATAGGCGTACTTGTCAGAAACTCATAATTTTAAGGACCATCCAGGCAGTAGTTAATAATTTCAGCAAATTTTTATTTAATGCCCATGAGCTTATGATAGCATAATTCTGTGATGAAACTGAGAGCCTCTGAGGGTGCTCTTTGGATAGACTGTACAAGGCAGGAGATTGTGTAACACAGTGAACCCCATGGTGAATGATGGACTGTGGTTAACTGTACAAATATGAGAACATTCTCTCAAGAGCTATAACAAATATACAATACTAATACATGGTACTGATAATAGCATGGTTAGTGGGAAAAATATACCAAATATAATCTATGACCTATAGATAGCAGTAATATTATGACAGTGTTCTTTCATCAGTTGTAACAAATTTGTCACAACCATGTAAGATGTTGGTAGTAGGGCAATGTATGGGAATCCTGTGTGGTATGCATCATTGTTATCTAATGTCCTTTGTTGCCAACCTGCAGAAATCCCTTTAGCATTTTTTTTAGGGCTGGTCCAGTGGTGACAAAGTCCTTCAGCTTTTGATTATCTGAGAATGTCTTAATTCCTCCCTCATTTTTGAAATGCAGTGTGACTAGTACCAATCTAGTTTCAGTAGTATACAAATTCTGTACTCCTATATATTTCTGCCCTTCCCGTTTTATATTGTTATTGTCTCAGATGACATCTTTATACATTATATGCCCATTAACATATATTTAAAATATTTTTTTTACACATTTGCCTTCTAAGTCATGGGGGGGGGAGGGGAGAGGAGTTATAAACCAAATGTATAATACAGGATTCTGTATTTACTCTGTAGTTACCTTTACCAATGTTATTTCTTCTTAGGGCTTTGAGTTACTATCCAGTGTCCTTTTATTTCAGCCTGAAGGATTCCCTTTAGCATGTTTTGTAGGGCAGGTCTTCTGGTAATCTACTCTTTCAGCTTTTGTTTATCTGTAAATGACTTAATTTCTTCTTCAGTTTTGAAGGATCATTTTGCTGGATATAGAATTCTTGGTTGACTATATTTTTTCTTTAAGAAATTTAAATATGTCATCTCACTGTCTTTTGGCCTCCGTGGTTTCTCGTGAGAAACTCTAGCTGTCCCCACACTTGAGGAAGACTGAATATTTCTTCTTTTTGTGATCTCACTATACATGATTCACATTCTTGGGTCTGCAAATAATGAGCTTTGTAGCTGTCTTTGGACAAATCACCTAACATCTTTAGGCTTCTGTTTCTGCATACTCATCCAGCTCCAGCTGATAGTCTAGGTTCTATAGGCCTTATACCTTCTCCATCAGATTGATCATGGTGAAGCTGCCTAGTTCTTTTCAATGTGTCAGTGTCATCACGTTCTATTTCAGCCATCCATTTGGGTGGAGAGCCAGTGATAGGACTTTTGAAGGAAGCTGCGAATTCAACAACCCCTGGTCGTTTGTTCTGCCCAAAGATCTGGTGAGGCACAGTCAAGTTTTTCAAAATTTAGCAAAGATGCTTCCAGATCTGTCCCCTTCGGTAGAACACCTGAGAAGGACAAAACTATAGTAAGGCACTTCCTTTCCTCCAGCAGCATCTCCTCCTTGGCCCTCAGCCTCACCCAAACAGGAGTATGGGAGGACCAGGGCAGCTCCCATCCTTTGCCCAGAATGGTTCCTTGCAGATGTCCTGCTCTACTACCTGGTATACAGCAGAGAAACTGGCACCTCTGGAGGTGCTGTAAAGAACCAGTGAGCTGGGAAGCGGATGTGGCTCAATCGATAGGGCTCCCGTTTACCATATGGGACACAGCGAGCACAAGCAGTAAGTAAGTAAGTAA